>CM068955.1:176918790-176929955 GCA_035128595.1 Eptatretus atami | reverse complement strand
AAAAAAAAAACATACAGACTGACTAACATATCTTGCAAAAACTTCGTTTTGGCAAGATAACAAGGATGTCACTCACATTCACGACATCAAGTCGTACGAAGATAAGAAAAGTAATTAATTCACTTTGTAACAACGGGACAGTCGTCAGTTGTTCCCTCACTTTTTTTTGCCTTAAAAAGGTTCTTCTTCTTCTTCTTCTTCTTCTTCCTTGGCCTTAAAAAGGTTCTTCTTCTACTTCCTCGGCCTTAAAAAGGTTCTTCTTCTTCTTTCTCGGCCTTAAAAAGGTTCTTCTTCTTCTTCCTCGGCCTTAAAAAGGTTCTTCTTCTTCCTCGGCCTTAAAAAGGTTGTTCTTCTTCCTCAGCCTTAAAAAGGTTCTTCTACTTCCTCGGCCTTAAAAAGGTTCTTCTTCTTCTTCCTCGGCCTTAAAAAGGTTGTTCTTCTTCCTCGGCCTTAAAAAGGTTCTTCTTCTTCTTCTTCTTCTCGGCCTTAAAAAGTTCTTCTTCTTCTTCTCGGCCTTAAAAGGTTCTTCTTCTTCTTCCTCGGCATTAAAAAAGGTTCTTCTTCTTCCTTTGCCTTAAAAAGGTTCTTCTTCTTCCTCAAACAAGGAGCATCATCGCACTGAGGACCAGATGCAATCCCCCTCCTCCCTCGGAGTTCTCTTTGCTTGCACTGCTTCATCATCACACTGAAGTAGAAGGTAGTCCTGCTCAAACTTCCCACCATTCCATCGATACGGTTCGGTTGGTAGAAGTCACGACTACTTGAAGAGAATTATTTAATTATATAATGGATGGATTAACCGGAACTCAGCCAAATGCGAATGCTTCAGGCATGACATACAAATAAATAAATATATATGAAACATCTCAATAAATAAATAAATAAATATATATATATGTATACAAACCTCGTACAAAACCACAAATCATGAGGAACCGACTTACCCGCCAGCAAACAGATGCAGTAACATCTCGAAGCCGGCCATGCTGCTGCTAGCGTAAGCACGTCATCGATCGTCCGGTTTATCCACCTCCTCCCCCCTTTAACGCGAAATTATCTCCTTACATTCGACGAAAGGGAAAAACAATGGGTCATCGTTGCCGCTGTCAGTTCAACGAATTAAAATCGTGACGTCACTTCCTCTCCTTCAGACACGTGCGGACACCTCCGAGCACACACCGATCGAGCGATTGGCGCCTCCGTGGCGAATCATCCGTCACCACCGAAAACGAGTAAATGCGAGCTCAAAATGGAGTTCGCAGTGAGTAACAAAAGCATTTGCTTCGGATGTGGACGAGTTTCCAATGACGTCACTTCCTTGCGGTGAAGCCTTGCCTCGCGGATGTGACGTCACTTCCTTGCGGTGAAGCCTTGCCTCGCGGATGTGACGTCACTTCCTTGCGGTGAAGCCTTGCCTCGCGGATGTGACGTCACGGACAGTCGCCACTTGCTCCGGAAACGAAATTAAACGAAGGGGCAGCACCCTGTGGGCGCTCACCTGGTACATAATATAACTAGGGAACCTGCGGAGGCATGGATGACCCACAAAATAATTATGTAACGGAGAAGAAAGTAAATACCTCTGTAACAAGCTCAAATGAGCTAAGATCCTCGTCCTCTTAATGATGACGTCATAAAAACGAATATGACGTCATTGTGATGTATCAGGTTTGCGATAAATTATCCGTGCAATGCCCGGCTTGATTCCCGAAAAAAAAAATTCAAACAGCTTGCCTAGTTTAGGAGATAATGGTATAGGCGTTTTCCATTAGCGGCTATATTATGACGTCAACTTATTTTTCTCGGAAGAATTTCCAAAATCGGAGATGGTTACTGTCTGCGCGTGGGCTTTCTGCATATACATGGATATACATGGCAAGTTTCACGAAGATCCGATGAAAACTCTGGGTTGTGAAACAAAAAATGTCAAAAAATAGGAATGACGTCATAAAAATTGATATGACATCATAGTTATGATCATATGTGCGTAATTCATCTCTGCTGATGCCCCGTTGATTCCCGCAAACAATTCAAAAAAGCTTGCCTAGTTTCAGAGATAATTTTTTAGGCGATTTCCATTAGCGGAGATATTTTGACATCATAACTTTTTTTTCTAGAGGAATTTTAAAAATCGGAGATGGTTACTGTCTGCGCAGGGTATTTTACCATATATATGCCAAGTTTCAGGAAGTTTCGATGAAAAACAACGTTAGTAAGACTTAGAGATCCTCCACGAAGATCTAAAAAAAATCGGGCCCTTCGGGGGTCTTGCAGGGGTTGCCCCTCAAAAGAGGTATTTGCTTTCTTTACAGAAACTACACATGCAATTCCTATGAAACTTCACAACAACCTTAATCACCCATGATATACCAAAGATTGTTCATGACATGAGAAAAACAGGGTCTTCAGGGGGTGGAAGGGGAGGGGGGGTTGCCCCCCAAATAGTATTTGCTTTCTTCTCAGAAACTATACACACAAGTCCGATGAAACTTCACAACAACCTTCATCACCCGTTATGTACCAAAGATTGTTCACACCATTTAGAAAATAAATAAATGAAATCAGGGTCTAAGGGGGTCTAGTGGGGGTTGCCCCACAAAATGTGTATTTTGTTTCTTCTCCGAAACCACACACACAATTTCGATGAAACTTGACCACACCTACAATCACCCGTGACGTACCAACGCCTACCAGCGGTTCCCTGGTTATTGTATCTAGCGCTACCAGGTGAGTACCTTGGGGTATTGCCCCAAAGTTTTAATGTCGTGAACAAACTTTCGTACTCATGGGTGGTGAAGTTAGTGGTTCACGTTTCATCGGAATTGTGTGTGTTTCAGAGAAGGAAGCAAACACCCATTTTAGTAAGGGCGCAACCCTCCCGTAAACTCCCTCCGTAGACCCTGATCTTTTTCAATGCTATGAACAAACTTTGGTACAAACACGGTGATGAACGTTGTGGTAAAGTTTCATCTAATTTTCATCGTTTTAGTCCAGAATTGCTTTTTAACCCAGTTTGTAGATAAGCTCACGAGGGGGAGTTCAGTGTTCGACCTCCTTTTAAGTAACCGTTCCCAATATGGTGATGCAGGTGGAGTGTAGGGAGAGTGTAGAGAAGTACATTCCAATGAGGTGTGGAACGAGAAGCAGAAAGAGACCAGGGTGGTTGAGTAGTGAGATAAGAGAATGCTATTAATGAGAAGCAGAAGTCATTTATTAGGTTTAAATAACAGACTGGAGTTAGATTTATATCACTGTCGGATAAACAGAGGCAAGTGAAGAAAATAACTCGGCAAGTCAAAAGAGAGTATGAAGAGAACATGGATAAGAATATAAAACATAATAGCAAGGCTTTCTTTAAGTATATCAGGGGAAAAGAACAGGTTAGGACCAGTGTGGGCCCATTGAGGAATAGCACCAGGAGAGTGGTTAGTGATGAAAGTGAGATGGGCAGGCTTATTAAACAGTATTTTTTCTCAACTTTAACACAAGAACAGTCAGGAGAATTGCCAATAGCTGAGAGTATCTATCGAGGAGGTGAGGAAGGGCTTTTACAGAAGATCCAGGTTGGAGTGGAGGAAGTAAAGGAACAGCAAGGAAATCTAAGAGAAGATAAGGCTCCGGGTCCAGATAATATGCACCTGAGAGTATTGATGGAAGTGGCTGAGCAGGTAAGCGAGATGTTTACGGATATATTTCAAGAGTTCCCTGGAGTCAGGGCAGGTACCGGAGGATTGGAGAGTAGCAAAATGTAACACCACGATTTAAGAAGGATCCAGAAAAGAATTGGGAAAACTATAGACCTTTAGTTTGACTTCAGTTGTGGGGAAGGTGTTGGAGACATTAATTAAGGACCAGATGAGGACCATTTAAACAAATACAAACTAATTTAAGGTAGTCAGCATGGGTTTACCATAAGTAGTTCCTGTTTAACAAATCTTTTAGAGTTCTATGAAGCAGTGTCTGATTGGTAGATGAGGAAGGCAGTGGATGTAGTATATATAGACTTTGCGAAGGCATTTGATAAGGTACCACATCGGAGGTTGTTAGCCAAAGTGAGGGCTTGTGGAGTGGCTGGTCAGATAGCTAATTGGATTGCAAACTGGCTTAGTGGTAGGAAGCAAAGAGTGGCTGTGAGTGGGAGGATGTAAGTCGTGGTACCTCAGGGATCAGTACTCGGACCATTACATTCATTATTTACATCAACGATTTGGATAATGGGGTAAAGAGTAAGCTTTCCAAATTTGCAGATGACACAACACTTGGAGGTAAGGTGGACAGCAGAGGGGTGGTGATCAGATACAGGAAAGTATTGATACTTGTATGGATTGGGCAAAAGATTGCCAGATGGAATTTAACCTGAGGCAAGTGTAAGGTGTTGGGATGGGGAAGAACAATGAAAATAGAGATTACAGGATGCAAGGGGTAATTTTGAGCGTGTCACACAGGAGAAGATCCTTGGGTGGTAATAGATATGGAGATAAGCAGGTAGGACAGTGGCAGGCAGCTATAGGTAAAGCAAATTGTTTTAGGTTGTATTCGGAGGGGATCAATTATAAATCAAAAGAGGTGGTGTTAACATGTTACAGGAATTTAGTGAGGCCACATCTAGAATTTGTGTTGCAGTTTTGGTCACCACAATTCAGGAAGGACATAGATGCCATAGAGAGGGTTCAGCACAGGGGTACTGATCATTCCAGGCCTAGCTAGACTCAGCTGTGAAAGAGACAGGGCTTTATACACTTAGAAAGGAGGCGGGTTACGAGGAGATATGATAGAGATGTTTAGATAATGAAAGATATAGATAAAATAAGTGCAGATGAATTATTCAAGAGTAAACAGTGATAGAACCAGGGCCATAGCCTGAGAGTAAAGAAGAGGAGAGTAAAAGATGGTACCAAGGCAGGGACTTTCACTCAGAGAGTAGTTAATGCATGGAATGGTCTCCTTGGAAAGGTAGTGGCAGCATAAACAGTAGATAAGTTTAAATTAGAATTCGATAGGTACCTGGAAGTTATGGAGATAGAGGGTATGGGGTTGTTAATAAGACTTTTCGGTAGTTTGAGCATTGATGGCGATTTGTACGGAGTTCTGTTGGTGGGGTCTTGTCAAGGGGCGTCGTGTGGTTGATGTTGTGTGTTTTTAACCAAGCCCATGCCCCTTCCCTTGAGAGGAAAAAAAAGAAATTTACAAAAAATACAAAAATACAAAAAACAAAAAAAATACAAAAAAAAAATACAAATAAGAAAACACAAAAAAAAAAATTACATTTTTTTTGCATTTTTCTTCTTTGGATCTTGTGTTGAATAATTAGTGTGGTGTTGATGTCGTGCAGGCATGATGGGCTGAATGGCCTCCACCTGTGTTAGATTTCCTTGTGTGTTTGAAATCGTATGTGTAATTCAGAGAAGAAGTTGCAAGTATTTGTGGACGTCAGACAGAACTGATTGAGGGGCGCCATCCTATAAGCTCCCGGAACTACGTTCAAGGTAAGCTAACAAGTTGAACTAATAATTTTGTGACGTCATTTGCTTCGTCATCCCAAAAGAGTAAATGCGAGCTCAAATGGAGTTCGCAATGCTTAACAAAAACCATTTCCAACACTAAAGTGCTTGGAATAATGATTTTGTGTTTGGAAAGTCATAGCGACTTAGAACCGTCACACTGCAGTCATTTTGACTGAACTTGAAACTTTTATTTATGAACAAACATCAAAGAAACGAAATAATATGAAAAATCAGAATCCAGAAATTAATGAGAAGGGAACTCGGTAGAGTGCATACCTCCGCCAGGCTGAACAGTTTACTTTTGGATCCCACTGATAGGTCAGATCTGGATTCGAACCTGAACCGAAAATCTAATCAGCTTGTTCTTGACGCCTAACCAGCTATCCACCAGTTTGGGCCGAATCCGTCAACAAACGTTTTGAGATCGCTGCTACATATCGTTTTTGGCTCGAGGCTCTCAATTGTGAAGAATCACTTAAAACAAATAAACATTAAAAAAACTAAAGACCTCTGGACCTGGATCTTCACCAAAATCGAATCAATTGTCACACACCCAACCTGTCCACCAGTTTAATCCGAATCCATCCATAACTTTTTGAGATATCGTGCTCACAGACAGACAGACAGACAGACAAACAAATCAAAAACTTAAGCTATTGCTGCATATCGAAATCAAAAACAAAAAACCATACAAACCGCTTAAAAACTTTAATGAATAGTTATATCCAGGAAAGCAAATATGTACAATGTAAAACCAGCATACCTTCGAAGGAGAAAGTGTAGTAAATAAAGTTACATATCGGAATACAGTATAAACAGTTCACTCAAACAAATACCGTACAAATGTTTGCCGTGAAACACGAGTGGTTCTGTTTTGACATACGGAAGGGACCACACTTCAACTAACATATGTAGTGTCCATGCCAAGTAAATTTTTGTTTAAAAAAAAAAAGTTTAACATTTACAGAGATACTGTGTTGTGTTTTTCTTTTTACAAGTGCCGTTATAGTTGAAAAGAATGCAAAGCAAAAACTTTTGAATACAATATGCACGATTATTAGTTAAATTTTTTAGCAAGAGCTAAGCATTTAGCAAGAGATTCAGGCTTGAGCATTACAAAATAAAAATAAAAAATGCAACTTTTGAAATTCAGGGCTAAATATTTTAGAATAGACTTTTTAATTGTCCACATTTCCCAACAAAATGTTGTTCAAACAAACGGTCTTTCGTTGGAGCACCGACTCACATGTACCTTTTAAGCGCTTTAAAAGAATATAATAAAATATAATAATAATTAAAATAAAATAAAAATCGCCTCACGGCCCAAGACGTGAAATTAAAACAAGAGAATTCCATGAGCACATTTATGAATGCATTTCGAAATACAAAAAATAAAAATTGAATCCAAGCGTGCGGGACATTAAAAGGAGAAGCGTGTACTTTGCTGCGAAACAGCACGATACTCTTTCAACAATCGTATTGTGGCAGAGTAGTTTGAATCGAGCAAGAAATCACAGTATGCAGCCTTTGGATTGTGGCTCATGGGAGAGCAAACTTTCACCAAAGGAGGTTACAACTTATCGATACAGATCTTTTTCAACAGATAACATAACTGGCAAAGTTACAATGACGGTGCGCACAAGAGCGAATGGAACATTACGAAGTCCTCAACCTTAAAAACCATGTATGGAGATGACACCACTGGGAAAGTTATTTTTTTTTTTTGCAATATGCAGTATACAACCACATTTGTAGCTTCTTCAAAAAATACCGGTAGACAAAAAAACAAAAACAAAATAGAAAACCCCTGCAGGAATCAAAGCCAAAGCGAAAGCTCCCCAATCTTGTACCGTGGCCAAGCGTGAGGTAGCGAGCTTCTTAACAGGGTTCGGAGAAAGACATTGTGCGTACAAAAGAGGGGTAGAAGTGGTAGTGATGAAAAATGTGCAATATTTTTTTTCTTTCGGTGGGTGCGTAATATGTGATGTGCCTCAACAAGGTGCAGGCACAGCCAGGTTTTGCACCTGCCGGTGAAATGCCGGGAATGGTGAGGCAATAGAGATGAAGATTCTGCAATAATAATTAAAACAAATAAAGCCAAATGCTATGGCTAGCCCTACTCCATCCTACAGAAACTCAAACAGCATACCGTAAGAGTACAAATGATAAACCGCTGTACAAGGTTATTAACAGTAGATGTTGAAACCTACACCAGTAGAAATCCTACACTGTCGATGTACAGTTGTGGATGTTTGTAACATGACAATTCCTTGGGAGACAAAAGGCAGCTGAGCTACAGGACAACAAAAAAAACCCCATCTTCAATATAGCTTCAAAAAGTGGCTTGCTTTACATAGCAATCCCTATTTTTGTATTATATATATAATTATATATATATATTAATATAATTATATTTTGTCACTAAACTCCCTTTTGGCCAAAAAGGCAAAGAAAATTATATGGTATATAATATTACCTCTGAAGTCAAACTTCTACACTGCTTGGAGCCAACCTACAGACAACGAGCAAACTAATGCTTAAAAACCAAAAGTACAAAATATATTTTGAGCACACAACAAAGCGTGCAAGCCAACAAAAGTATTTTTTATTCTTTTCCTTTGTTTCTTCAAGGCTCGATTTTATAAACTACACTGGTGGCATTAGTATCTGGCAGTGTGATACCACCGGGTGCAGTGGAGGATCTGTAATCTTGTGTTGTGAATGTCAAAGGGCAGGCAAGGGAAAACAGAGCTGTCACAGAGACTGCCCAAGACCTAAGTATTCAGAAAACTTGTTTTGCTACTTTCCTTCTTGCGTTTAAAGCCGGGCCGCGATGCTCTCGGCCCTGGCACTTTTGGGCACACGTTAGCACGTGGATTAATTCACCCAATCAGGTTTCTTAGTGATTTTAGTTTAGAAAGTTTTTTGTTTTTTTCTTTGGTGCTCTGACCTCAAAAAACTCACTCTGGTTTTCCAGGACAGAGCACCAAGCCAGAAAGAAAGGAAAAAAACACCGACAAGAAGAAAGATAACAAAGAAAGAAAGAAAAGACCAATAACAAAGAAAGAAAAAAAGAAACCGCTGAAGGAAGGGACTAATTTTGTGCTGACAGCTTGGAGAACACTGCAAGAAGTCATACGTCTAGGTGAATGAGGCAATAAAAAGTTTGCATTCAATGATGAATGAAAAAACACCATATGAACATAGTTCAAGAGCAAAATCAAAATAAGACTTTGGCTTGTGATGATATGAATAGATGAAAAAAAACTGAAAAGAAAAGAAAGAATCTGCCGAAGGGTAATGGACGTTCAGCGAACAGCAGACAGAAAAGCAGCGATTACATCATAAGCCTTTTGTGCCTGCATTTCAGTATTATCATTTCAGGATACGCAGGAGTGAACACAAGTAGGATCACGTAAAATGGCAAATATTCTCAAATCTCTCCTCCTGTTCATTCATTCAACCATTCCCTTCCATTTGTGTCATCTACCTGTTGCCTCCAATGACTGTTCAGACACGTAGACTCTCTTGGCCTCTGTTTACGTTCACTCCACCATGAGCCTAGATTCACGGTTAAAAACAACAAAAAAAAAATACCTGTGGAACAATTTGAAGTGATGACTGTCAGGATTGCATTGCGTTTTCAAAAATTCCCAAAATACTTAACTGGTTGTTATAACATAAAACAAACAAGTTCGTTTTACCAAGGTGGTTGGTACGGCAGTGATGTGTGGAAAGGAGAGTGATAAAAAAATGTGTAAATATAGCAGGATTGGCACAGAGGTCACACGAATAAACCAACGTCCCGCCATTCAAACTTCCCACAAAGCTGCACGTGTCAAACGGAGCGCACGTGTCAGACGATCCGATTCCTCGTACATTGCGACTCAACGTTGCACGTTCTGTTCGGATGAAGAGCTAAAGCAACCTTGTGTACTCAACAAAAAGTGCAGTAAACTTACTACCGCATAAGAGCATTGCCAAGAACGGTTTGCCTATGAAATGTCTCCCAGCTGAATCGTGCAATTATAGTTTGCTTACATGGACCGTCTTCTCAAATAAGAAAACTACTGCAGATCATTTTGAAATGAATTTTGCCTGTCGATCGCACCAACAACAATCATTCTCTCACACATCAATATGGTTTTATAGTCTGATTAACAAAGAAGGAAACGTTCAAGGACATGTTGGCTCCTTCTCTCATTAGTTGGATGCTGGTACAAGCTGGAAACATTTTCATCGGCGGTTCTATAAATTCACAGGTTGCACTCACTCCAACTGGGAACATTATGCCACAATGCGTAATTTTCAATTGGAGAGGGAGAGAACCGCAGATTAGGCACATTGCCCGATACAAGTACATGTGTGCTTGCTATGCAGGTCGCAATTGTCGTTTCTAGGAAAGAAAATTCCCACAGCTGTGTCCGTTCAGCCCATCAGTTGAGCCGATGCTTGTTGTATGTGTATGCTCAAAACAGGTTAATATTGAAAGGGGGTATATGAGGACTACTTGAGGTAAGGCTGGAGGTAGTTGGGATTATATTATTGGAGTGAGAAGTCAGTCTCCAACAGTGGAACCTTTCATCTTTGCTCAGCCTATGTGCTTGATGCTTTGTTTCTAGGACTCATTCTCACTGGGTCCAGGCTTAGAAAATGGCAAAGTTAAAAGCTGACTATTATGCCTCTGGGCAAAAATGGCCACAGACAACGCCAAGTAGAGTCAAATAGGAAAGAGATGTGAGGGACGACATTTGTGGTGCACAGAGTCGAAAAACAGACAATGAAATCATGTGTCAAACTGTCAGGAGGAACGACATATGGTAATCCAAAGAAGCTCATTAGGTCAAGGAGTGATGCACTTTCGATGTCAAATGGTTTCCATGCAGTCACATGATTGAGGGCGGATTGGAACAGGGAGGTGAAGCGGATATTGGAGGTGGTGTATGTTGTTATGTTGGATTCCAACCCAGCATGTCTGTCATGTGCTTTATCAAGTTAAGTCTCCTAATGGGTGGGAGATATGAGAGAAGAAAGTGAGAAGACAGGATGGGGGTAACAGGTTTTATTAATAACGACCATTAAACACTTCCATCATGATAGCAATTCATTCGTTTGAAAAATAATACAATGCTTGCACAAAATAAAAACCAACAACGAGGTCAGCTGTTTGAAAGTTACAAAATGGCAACGACAGATATGCAGTACGTACCGATGTGTAATGCACGCCACAGATATTGCAGCAGTATAGGGCTTTGGCGTGCTTGACCGCCCCATTGTGTAGCAAGGGGAATCTGTCAGCGAGTTATGGTCGGTGTAGCGCGAAGGGTTAACAGTTGTTGGACATTGTATGGGCTTGTCTTTGTGTGTTAGTCTACTGGTGTGCGTTGTGCTCTTGGTTGGGGTGGGAGGGGGGCAAGGTTAGAAATTGCAAATTGAAGCATGTTCACAAGAGGGGGAAAATACTTGCGACATGAAATATGGTCGTGTTACAGTCAGTAATGATGTTTCCAAAATGTTTCCTTTGTGAAAATGCTGCTTGCCAGCCTGCATAAAACAGCCAGGTTGTATATGATATTGTGTGGCCGGATCAGATTGGCTCTAATACAAAGATATTCAGAATCAAATGTACTTACTGGTAGGATATATGGAATACATTTTTGT
>CM068955.1:176882221-176910576 GCA_035128595.1 Eptatretus atami | reverse complement strand
ACCCCTCCGAATACAACCTAAAACAATTTGCTTTACCTATAGCTGCCTGCCACTGTCCTACCTGCTTATCTTCCATATCTATTACCACCCAAGGATCTTCTCCTGTGTGACACGCTCCAAAATTACCCCTTGCATCCTGTAATCTCTATTTTCATTGTTCTTCCCCATCCCACACCTTACACTTGCTCAGGTTAAATTCCATCTGGCAATCTTTTGCCCAATCCATACAAGTATCAATACTTTCCTGTATCTGATCACCACCCCCTCTGCTGTCCACCTTACCTCCAAGTGTTGTGTCATCTGCAAATTTGAAAGCTTACTCTTACCCCATTATCCAAATCGTTGATGTAAATAATGAATAGTAATGGTCCGAGTACTGATCCCTGAGGTACCACGACTTACATCCTCCCACTCACAGCCACTCTTTGCTTCCTACACTAAGCCAGTTTGCAATCCAATTAGCTATCTGACCAGCCACTCCACAAGCCCTCACTTTGGCTAACAACCTCCGATGTGGTACCTTATCAAATGCCTTCGCAAAGTCTATATATACTACATCCACTGCCTTTCCCTCATCTACCCAATCAGACACTGCTTCATAGAACTCTAAAAGATTTGTTAACAGGAACTACTTATGGTAAACCCATGCTGACTACCTTAAATTAGTTTGTATTTGTTTAAATGGTCCTCATCTGGTCCTTAATTAATGTCTCCAACACCTTCCCCACAACTGAAGTCAAACTAAAGGTCTATAGTTTCCCAATTCTTTTCTGGATCCTTCTTAAATCGTGGTGTTACATTTGCTACTCTCCAATCCTCCGGTACCTGCCCTGACTCCAGGGAACTCTTGAAATAATCCGTAAACATCTCGCTTACCTGCTCAGCCACTTCCATCAATACTCTCAGGTGCATATTATCTGGACCCGGAGCCTTATCTTCTCTTAGATTTCCTTGCTGTTCCTTTACTTCCTCCACTCCAACCTGGATCTTCTGTAAAAGCCCTTCCTCACCTCCTCGATAGATACTCTCAGCTATTGGCAATTCTCCTGACTGTTCTTGTGTTAAAGTTGAGAAAAAATATGTTTAATAAGCCTGCCATCTACTTTCATCACTAACCACTCTCCTGGTGTATTCCTCAATGGGCCCACACTGGTCCTAACCTGTTCTTTTCCCCTGATATACTTAAAGAAAGCCTGGCTATTATGTTTATATTTCTTATCCATGTTCTCTTCATACTCTCTTTTGACTTGCCGAGTTATTTTCTTCACTTGCCTCTGTTTACTCCGACAGTGATATAAATCTAACTCCAGTCTGTTATTTAAACCTAATAAATGACTTCTGCTTCTCATTAATAGCATTCCTTATCTCACTACTCAACCACCCTGGTCTCTTTCTGCTTCTCGTTCCACACCTCATTGGAATGTACTTCTCTACACTCTCCCTAACTCCACCTGCATCACCATATTGGGATCGTTACTTAAAAGGAGGTCGAACACGAACTCCCCCTCGTGAGCTTATCTACAAACTGGGTTAAAAAGCAATTCTGGACTAAAACGATGAAAATTAGATGAAACTTTACCACAACGTTCATCACCGTGTTTGTACCAAAGTTTGTTCATAGCATTGAAAAAGATCAGGGTCTACGGAGGGAGTTTACGGGAGGGTTGCGCCCTACAAAATAGGGTGTTTGCTTCCTTCTCTGAAACACACACAATTCCGATGAAACGTGAACCACTAACTTCACCACCCATGAGTACGAAAGTTTGTTCACGACATTAAAACTTTGGGGCAATACCCCAAGGTACTCACCTGGTAGCGCTAGATACAATAACCAGGGAACCGCGTGTAGGCGTTGGTACGTCCAGGGTGAGTAGGTGTGGTCAAGTTTCATCGAAATTGTGTGTGTGGTTTCGGAGAAGAAAACAAATACACATTTTGTGGGGCAACCCCCACTAGACCCCCTTAGACCCTGATTTCATTTATTTATTTTCTAAATGGTGTGAACAATCTTTGGTACATAACGGGTGATGAAGGTTGTTGTGAAGTTTCATCGGACTTGTGTGTATAGTTTCTGAGAAGAAAGCAAATACCTATTTGGGGGGCAACCCCCCCTCCCCTTCCACCCCCTGAGACCCTGTTTTTCTCATGTCATGAACAATCTTTGGTATATCATGGGTGATTAAGGTTGTTGTGAAGTTTCATAGGAATTGCATGTGTAGTTTCTGTAAAGAAAGCAAATACCTCTTTTGAGGGGCAACCCCTGCAAGACCCCCGAAGGGCCCGATTTTTTTTAGATCTTCGTGGAGGATCTCTAAGTCTTACTAACGTTGTTTTTCATCGAAACTTCCTGAAACTTGGCATATATATGTAAAATACCCTGCGCAGACAGTAACCATCTCCGATTTTTAAAATTCCTCTAGAAAAAAAAGTTATATGTCAAAATATCTCCGCTAATGGAAATCGCCTAAAAAATTATCTCTGAAACTAGGCAAGCTTTTTGAATTGTTTGCGGGAATCGAACGGGGCATCAGCAGAGATGAATTACGCACATATGATCATAAACTATGATGTCATATCAATTTTATGACGTCATTCCTATTTTTGACATTTTTTGTTTCACAACCCAGAGTTTTCATCGGATCTTTGTGAAACTTGCCATGTATATGCAGAAAGCCCACGCGCAGACAGTAACCATCTCCGATTTTGGAAATTCTTCCGAGAAAATAAAGTTGACGTCATAATATAGCCGCTAATGGAAAACGCCTATACCATTTCTCTAAACTAGGCAAGCTGTTTGAATTTTTTTTGGGAGAATCAAGCCGGGCATTAGCACGGATAATTTATCGCAAACCTGATACATCACAATGACGTCATATTCGTTTTATGACGTCATCATTAAGAGGACGAGGATCTTAGCTCATTTGAGCTTGTTACAGAGGTATTTACTTTCTTCTCCGTTACATAATTATTTTGTGGGTCATCCATGCCTCCCAGTGGTTCCCTAGTTATATTATGTACCAGGTGAGCGCCCACAGGGGCTGCCCTTCGTTTAATTTCGTTTCCGGAGCAAGTGGCGACTGTCCGTGACGTCACATCCGCGAGGCAAGGCTTCACCGCAAGGAAGTGACGTCACATCGCGAGGCAAGGCTTCACCCGCAAGGAAGTGACGTCACATCCGCGAGGCAAGGCTTCACCGCAAGGAAGTGACGTCATTGGAAACTCGTCCACATCCGAAGCAAATGCTTTTGTTACTCACTGCGAACTCCATTTGAGCTCGCATTATCCGTTTCGTGGTGACGGATGATTCGCCACGGAGGCGCCAATCGCTCGATCGGTGTGTGCTCGGAGGTGTCCGCACAGTGTCTGAAGGAGAGGAAGTGACGTCACGATTTTAATTCGTTGAACTGACAGCGGCAACGATGACCAATTGTTTTTCCCTTTCGTCGAATGTAAGGAGATAATTTCGCGTTAAAGGGGAGGAGGTGGATAAACGCGGACGATCGATGACGTGCTTACGCTAGCAGCAGCATGGCCGGCTTCGAGATGTTACTGCATCTGTTTGCTGGCGGGTAAGTCGGTTCCTCATGATTTGTGGTTTGTACGAGTTTGTATACATATATATATATTTATTTATTTATTTATTGAGATGTTTCATATATATTTAATTTATTTGTATGTCATGCCTGAAGCATTCGCATTTGGCTGAGTTCCGGTTAATCCCATCCATTATATAATTAAATAATTCTCTTCAAGTAGTCGTGACTTCTACCAAACCGAACCGTATCGATGGAATGGTGGGAAGTTTGAGCAGGACTACCTTCTACTTCAGTGTGATGATGATGCCAGTGCAAGCAAAGAGACTCCGAGGGAGGAGGGGGATTGCATCTGGTCCTCAGTGCGATGATGCTCCTTGTTTGAGAAGAAGAAGAACCTTTTTAAGGCAAAGGAAGAAGAAGAACCTTTTTTAAGCCGAGGAAGAAGAAGAAGAACCTTTTAAGGCCGAGGAAGAAGAAGAAGAACTTTTAAGGCCGAGGAAGAAGAAGAAGAAGAAGAACCTTTTTAAGGCCGAGGAAGAAGAACCCTTTTTAAGGCCGAGGAAGAGAAGAAGAACCTTTTTAAGGCCGAGGAAGTAGAAGAACCTTTTTAAGGCTGAGGAAGAAGAACAACCTTTTTTAAGGCCGAGGAAGAAGAAGAACCTTTTTAAGGCCGAGGAAGAAGAAGAAGAACCTTTTTAAGGCCGAGAAAGAAGAAGAAGAACCTTTTTAAGGCCGAGGAAGTAGAAGAAAGAACCTTTTTAAGGCAAGGAAAGAAGAAGAAGAAGAAGAAACCTTTTTAGGCAAAAAAAAGTGAGGGAACAACTGACGACTGTCCCGTTGTTACAAAGTGAATTAATTACTTTTCTTATCTTCGTACGACTTGATGTCGTGAATGTGAGTGACATCCTTGTTATCTTGCCAAAACGAAGTTTTTGCAAGATATGTTAGTCAGTCTGTATGTTTTTTTTTTTGTTTTGTCTGTAATCACGTATAAAAATTCTGCAGAGACACAGTTATCATTGGAAATTTTTGTAACTTCGCATATCAGAGGCCTATAGAGGTCCCTTTCAGCCATAAAATTTTGAAGGTCAAGGTCAAAGGTCAAGGTCACTTTGTCGCAATCAGGGGAGTCGACCGAAACCTTATTTTTTGAGTATTTTGATCGGATCTCTTCAAACTTCATGGGAATATAGTTCATCGGTCTGGCACTCAGCTGATTAATTTTGGTGGCGATGGCCTTGACCTTCATGGTTAGCGCCAAGGTCAAACATATTTGACCCCAAGGTCAATTTTCAAGTTTTAGGAACCATATCGTGTAGTACCGTCAAATTGAACACCTCGATGAGTGCTTTCTAGATATGTCAAGCTTGAGACATATGATGTCATTTGGTGACGTTATGAGGCAAACGCATATTTTTCATGGTTACTCTGCGTAGAATGAGTCTCATCGAATCTGCTCCGTAGGATCAATTATAAATCAAAAGAGGTGGTGTTAACATTGTACAGGAATTTAGTGAGGGCCACATCTAGAATTTGTGTGCAGTTTTGGTCACCACAATTCAGGAAGGACATAGATGCCATAGAGAGGGTTCAGCACAGGGGTACTAGATCGATTCCAGGCCTAGCTAGACTCAGCTGTGAAAGAGACAGGGCTTTATACACTAGAAAGGAGGCGGTTACGAGGAGATATGATAGAGATGTTTAAGATAATGAAAGATATAGATAAAATAAGTGCAGATGAATTATTCAAGAGTAAACAGTGATAGAACCAGGGGCCATAGCCTGAGAGTAAAGAAGAGGAGAGTAAAGATGGTACCAAGGCAGGGGACTTTCACTCAGAGAGTAGTTAATGCATGGAATGGTCTCCTTGGAAAGGTAGTGGCAGCATAAACAGTAGATAAGTTTAAATTAGAATTCGATAGGTACCTGGAAGTTATGGAGATAGAAGACTTTTCGGTAGTTTGAGCATGGATGGCATTGTGTACGATTCTGTTGGTGGGGTCTTGTCAAGGGGCGTCGTGTGGTTGATGTTGTGTTTTTAACCAAGCCATGCCCCTTCCCTTGAGGAAAAAAGAAATTACAAAAATACAAAAAACAAAAAAAATACAAAAAAAAAATACAAATAAGAAAACACAAAAAAAAATTACATTTTTTTTTGCATTTTCTTCTTTGGATCTTGTGTTGAATAATTAGTGTGGTGTTGATGTCGTGCAGGCATGATGGGCTGAATGGCCTCCACCTGTGTTAGATTTCCTTGTGTGTTTGAAATCGTATGTGTAATTTCAGAGAAGAAGTTGCAAGTATTTGTGGACGTCAGACAGACTGATTGAGGGGCGCCATCCTATAAGCTCCCCGGAACTACGTTCAAGGTAAGCTAACAAGTTGAACTAATAATCTTTGTGACGTCATTTGCTTCGTCATCCCAAAAGAGTAAATGCGAGCTCAAATGGAGTTCGCAATGCTTAACAAAACCATTTCCAACACTACAAGTGCTTGGAAATAATGATTTTGTGTTTGGAAAGTCATAGCGACTTAGAACCGTCACACTGCAGTCATTTTGACTGAACTTGAAACTTTTATTTATGAACAAACATCAAAGAAACGAAATAATATGAAAAATCAGAATCCAGAAATTAATGAGAAGGGAACTCGGTAGAGTGCATACCTCCGCCAGGCTGAACAGTTTACGTTTTGGATCCCACTGATAGGTCAGATCTGGATTCGAACCTGAACCGAAAATCTAATCAGCTTGTTCTTGACGCCTAACCAGCTCATCCACCAAGTTTGGGCCGAATCCGTCAACAACGTTTTGAGATCGTGCTACATATCGTTTTTGGCTCGAGGCTCTCAATTGTGAAGAATCACTTAAACAAATAAACATTAAAAAACTAAAGACCTCTCGGACCTGGATCTTCACCAAAATCGAATCAATTGTCACACACCCAACCTGTCCACCAAGTTTAATCCGAATCCATCCATAACTTTTTGAGATATCGTGCTCACAGACAGACAGACAGACAGACAAACAAATCAAAAAACTTAAGCTATTGCTGCATATCGAAATCAAAAACAAAAAACCATACAACCGCTTAAAAACTTTAATGAATAGTTATATCCAAGGAAAGCAAATATGTACAATGTAAAACCAGCATACCTTCGAAGGAGAAAGTGTAGTAAATAAAGTTACATATCGGAATACAGTATAAACAGTTCACTCAACAAATACCGTACAAATGTTTGCCGTGAAACACGAGTGGTTCTGTTTTGACATACGGAAGGGACCACACTTCAACTAACATATGTAGTGTCCATGCCAAGTAAATTTTTGTTTAAAAAAAAAAAGTTTAACATTTACAGAGATACTGTGTTGTGTTTTTCTTTTTACAAGTGCCGTTATAGTTGAAAAGAAATGCAAAGCAAAACTTTTGAATACAATATGCACGATTATTAGTTAAATTTTTTTAGCAAGAGCTAAGCATTTAGCAAGAGATTCAGGCTTGAGCATTACAAAATAAAAAATAAAAAAATGCAACTTTGAAATTCAGGGCTAAATATTTTAGAATAGACTTTTTAATTGTCCACATTTCCCAACAAAATGTTGTTCAAAACAAACGGTCTTTCGTTGGAGCACCGACTCACATGTACCTTTTAAGCGCTTTAAAAGAATAATAATAATAATAATAATAATTAAAATAAAATAAAAATCGCCCTCACGGCCCAAGACGTGAAATTAAAACAAGAGAATTCCATGAGCACATTTATGAATGCATTTCGAAATACAAAAATAAAAATTGAATCCAAGCGTGCCGGGACATTAAAAGGAGAAGCGTGTACTTTGCTGCGAAACAGCCACGATACTCTTTCAACAATCGTATGTTGGGCAAGTAGTTTTGATCGAGCAAGAAATCACAGTATGCAGCCTTTGGATGTGGCTCATGGGAGAGCAAACTTTCACCAAAGGAGGTTACAACTTATCGATACAGATCTTTTTCAACAGATACATTAACTGGCAAAGTTTACAATGACGGTGCGCACAAGAGCGAATGGAACATTACGAAGTCCTCAACCCTTAAAAACCATGTATGGGAGATGACACCACTGGGAAAGTTATTTTTTTTTTGCAATATGCAGTGTACAACCACATTTGTAGCTTCTTCAAAAATACCGGTAGACAAAAAAACAAAACAAAATAGAAAACCCCTGCAGGAATCAAAAGCAAAGCGACAAGCTCCCCAATCTTGTACCGTGGCCAAGCGTGAGGTAGCGAGCTTTCTTAACAGGGTTCGGAAAGACATTGTGCGTACAAAAGAGGGGGTAGAAGTGGTAGTGATGAAAAATTGTGCAATTTTTTTTTCTTTCGGTGGGTGCGTAATATGTTGATGTGCCTCAACAAGGTGCAGGCACAGCCAGGTTTTGCACCTGCCGGTGAAATGCGGGAATGGTGAGGCAATAGAGATGAAGATTCTGCAATAATAATTAAAACAAATAAAGCCAAATGCTATGGCTAGCCCTACTCCATCCTACAGAAAACTCAAACAGCATACCGTAAGAGTACAAATGATAAACCGCTTACAAGGTTATTAACAGTAGATGTTGAAACCTACACCAGTAGAAAATCCTACACTGTGAATGTACAGTTGTGGATGTTGTAAACATGACAATTCCTTGGGAGACAAAAGGCAGCTGAAGCTACAGGAAACAACAAAAAACCCCATCTTCAATATAGCTTCAAAAAGTGGTTGCTTTACATAGCAATCCCTATTTTTGTATTATATATATAATTATATATATATATATATAATTATATTTTGTCACTAAACATCCCTTTTGCCAAAAAGGCAAAGAAAATTATATGGTATATAAATATTACCTCTGAAAGTCAAACTTCTACACTGGCTTGGAGCCAACTACAGACAACGAGCAAACTAATGCTTAAAAACCAAAAGTACAAAATATATTTTGAGCACACAACAAAGCGTGCAAGCCAACAAAAGTATTTTTTATTCTTTTCCTTTGTTTCTTCAAGGCTCGATTTATAAACTACACTTGGTGGCATTAGTATCTGGCAGTGTGATACCACCGGGTGCAGTGGAGGAATCTGTAATCTTGTGTTGTGAATGTCAAAGGGCAGGCAAGGGAAAACAGAGCTGTCACAGAGACTGCCCCAAGACCTAGGATATTCAGAAAACTTGTTTTGCTACTTTCCTTCTTGCGTTCAAAGCCGGGCCGCGATGCTCTCGGCCCTGGCACTTTGGGGCACACGTTAGCACGTGGATTAATTCACCCAATCAGGTTTCTAGTGATTAAGTTTAGAAAGTTTTTTGTTTTTTTCTTTGGTGCTCTGACCTCAAAAAACTCACTCTGGTTTTCCAAGGACAGAGCGCCAAAGCCAGAAAGAAAGGAAAAAACACTGACAACGAAGAAAGAAAGAAAAGACCAATAACAAAGAAAGAAAAAAAGAAACCCTGAAGGAAGGGACTAATTTTGTGCTGACAGCTTGGAGAACACTGCAAGAAGTCATACGTCTAGGTGAATGAGGCAATAAAAAGTTTTGCATTCAATGATGAATGAAAAAACACCATATGAACATAGTTCAAGAGCAAAATCAAAATAAGACTTGGCTTGTGATGATGAATAGATGAAAAAAAAAACTGAAAAGAAAAGAAAGAATCTGCCGAAGGGTAATGGACGTTCAGCAGAACAGCAGACAGAAAAGGCAGCGATTACATCATAAGCCTTTTGTGCCTGCATTTCAGTATTTATCATTTCAGGAAGTACGCAGGAGTGAACACAAGGTAGGATCACGTAAAATGGCAAATATTCCTCAAATTCCTCTCCTCCTGTTCATTCATTCACTCATTCCCTTCCATGCTGTATCTACCTGTGCCTCCCAATGACTGTCAGTACACGTAGCCTTCTTGGCCTCTGTTACGTCACTCCACCATGAGCCTAGATTCAGTTAAAAACAACAAAAAAAAAATACCCTTGAACAATTTGAAGTGATGACTGTCAGGATTGCATTGCTGTTTTCAAAAATTCCCAAAATACTTAACTGTTGTTATAACATAAAACAAACAAGTTCGTTTTACAAGGTGGTTGGTAGGCAGTGATGTGTGGAAGAGAGTGATAAAAGAAATGTGTAAAATAGCAGGATGGCACAAGAGGTCACACGAAATACAACCAACGTCCGCCATTCAAACTTCCCACAAAGCTGCACGTGTCAAACGGAGCGCACGTGTCAGACGATCCGATTCCTCTCACATTGCCGACTCAACGTTGCACGTTCTGTTCGGATGAAGAGGCTAAAAGCAACCTTTGTACTCAACAAAAGTAAGCAAACTTACTACCGCAAGAGCATTGCAAACGGTTTGCCTATGAAAATGTCTCCCAGCTGAAATCGTGCACATTATAGTCTTGCTTACAATAGACCGTCTTTCCTCAAATAAGAAAACTACTGCAATCATTTTGAA
This sequence comes from Eptatretus atami, assembly GCA_035128595.1. Classification (NCBI taxonomy): domain Eukaryota; kingdom Metazoa; phylum Chordata; class Myxini; order Myxiniformes; family Myxinidae; genus Eptatretus; species Eptatretus atami. The sequence continues at coordinate 176,900,570 of CM068955.1, read as the reverse complement.
GATGAATTTGCCTGTCGATCGCACCAACAACAATCTTCTCTCACACCATCAATAGGTTTATAGGTCTGATTAACAAAGAAACCGTTCAAGGACAGCTGTTTGGCCCTTTCTGGCTCATTAGTTTGGAGCTGGTACAAAGCTGGAGAACATTTTCATCGGCGTCTTATAAATCACAGTTGCACTCACTCGCAACCTTGGGAAACATATGCCACAATGCGGAATTTCAATTGGAGAGGAGAGCAACCGCAGTTAGGCACTTGCCCGATACAAGTACATGGTGCTTGCTATGCAGGTCGCAATTGTCGTTTTCTAGGATAGAAATCCCACAGCTGTGTCCGTCAGCCATCAGTTGAGCCGATGCTTAGTTGTATGTGTAGTGCTCAAAACCAGGTAATATTGAAAGGGGTAGTATGAAGGACTACTTTGAGGTAAGGCTGGAGGTAGGTTGGGATTATATTATGGAGTGAGAGTCGTCTCCAACATGTGGAACCTTCATCTTTGCTCAAGCCATGTGCCTTATGCTTTGTTTCTGAGGATCAATATACTGGTCCAGGCTTAGAAAATGGCAAAGTTAAAACTGACTATTATGCCTCTGGGCAAAAATGGCACAGCAACCGCAGAGATAGAGTCAATAGTAGAAAGCAGATGTGAGGGACGACATTTGTGGGTGGCACCAGAGTCGAAAAACAGACAATGAAATCAGTGTCAAACTGTCAGGAGGAAAACGACATATGGTAATCACAGAAGCTCATAAGGTCAGGAGTTGATGCACTTTCGATGTCAAATGGCTTTCCATGCAGTCACATGATTGGAAGGCGGATGGAACAGGGAGGTGAAGTCGGATTTGGAGGTGGTGTATGATTGTTAGTGTTTGGATCCAACCCAGCATGCTTGGTCATGTGCTTTATCAAGTAAGTCTCCTAATGGGTGGGAGATATGGAGAAGAAAGAAAGTGAGAAACAGGGCATGGGGGTACAGGTTTATAATAACGACCATTAACACTTCCATCATGATGCAATTCATTCGTTTGAAAAATAATACAATGCTTGCACAAATGAAATAAACAACCGAGTCAGCTGTTTGAAGTTACAAAATGGCAACGACAGATATGCAGTACGTACCGATGTGTATGCACGGCCACAGATATTGCAGCAGTAGGCTTTGGCGTGCTTGACCGCATGTGTAGCAAGGTGGATCTGTAGCGAGGATGAGTCGGTGTAGGCGCGGTAACAGTTTGGACATTTGTATGGCTTGTCTTTGTTGTGTTGTCTCTGGTGTGACTGTTGATTGGGTACGTTGGTTGGGGGTGGGAGGGGGAGGCAAGAGGTTGAAATATTGCAAATTGAAGCAGTGTCACAAGAAGGGAAAAGTACTTGCGACATGAAATATGGTCGTTACAGTCAGTAAGATGTTCACAAAATGTTTCCTTTGTGAAACTGCTGCCCAGGCTGCAAAACAAGTTGAGTTCCATGGGAATTTTGATGGAAAAGGGGCAGATCAATGGCTCTAATACAAAGATATTCAGCATCAAATGTACTACCTGGTAGGATATATGAATACATTTTTGTTTGCTCTCCTTAAACATGTACAATATGTGATCTTGAAAGACAAACTAATCACGACTCTTGAGCCTTTTAAACCGACACTATTTAGTTTGAGCCAGCCCTCATAAAATGGGTTTGAATTATGATTTCACCAAATTGCAGTTGGCCAATGATAACATGACGATGGAATTTAGGATTTTTTGGAAATGCAAAGGTACTTTTTCGTAACGGAAAAGCACTGGCTCTACAAAAGAGATGGAGGTTCACCAGGCAGAGTGAGCTTGTCAGGAAAGTGGTTCCGTACACACATTCCCCCAGAAGGAAGATATGACTGATGTTTCGAGCATTATCCCTTCATCAAAGCAGGAAAGTAGAAGAGAGACAATGCTTTGAATTTATGCTCTGACGAGGGGCTAATGCTCAAAATGGCAGCCACACGTCACTTCTTCCGGTAGTGAGCTAGACCGCCATTGCAGACCTTCATGAAGATTAGTATATCATCATATGGGGTTTAGACCTGGGATTTAAACCTATGGATGTGTGTCTGTGCACAGTAAACTAATGAGTTTTGGGCTCGGAAAGGAATGTCAAAAAGGAAAATGCAGGAAGCAGACAATTATTTAGTACGTTTGAAGAATTGAGAGATATTAAAAACTTGCTTGAGAGAAACTGCTTGATCCCTGTTTGGACTAATTGCTATTAATACCGAGTTATATTTAAATTAAAATACATTTTCCGCAGAATATTAAAAATAAAAATATTGCGGCATATTAAAAAAATAGCACCGCAAAGTGGGCGTAACCACTCAGCCCCTTGACGCAAACCAATTTCAAGATGGTGGCCATATTGAAAATCGCAGCACGCCCATTTCGAAAGGAACCTTCCTCTACTCAACCCCAACACACCCAGCAAAAATGGATTTAATCGGACAAGGCGTTCTCCTCGAAATTGACGGAAACCAATTTCAAGATGGCTGCCGTGGCGGCCACAGTGAAAATCGCAGCATGTCCATTTTGGAAAGGAACCTTCCTCTACTCAACCCCATTATACCTCGCCATAATAAAATCAATGTGTGAAGCCGTTCTCAAGTTATTGTCCGGAAACCAAATTCAAGATGGCTGCTCTAGCTGCCATATTGGATATCGGATTGCGCTGAATATCGAAAGAACCTTCCTATAAACACCCCATTATATCACACAAAAATGAAATCAATAAGTCAAGCCGTTCTGAAGTTATTGTCCGGAAACCAAATTCAAGATGGCTGCTCTAGCCGCCATATTGGATATCGGATTGCGCTGTATATCGAAAGGCACTTCCTCTAACCACCCCCCATTATACCTCGCCAGAATAAAATCAATGTGTGAAGCCGATCTCAAGTTATTGTCCGGAAACCAAATTCAAGATGGCTGCCTAGCTGCCATATTGGATATCGCATCGCACTGAATATCGAAAGGAACCTTCCTCTACCCAGCCCCAACACACCCTGCAAAATGGATTTAATCGGACAAGGCGTTCCTCCTCGAAATCGACGGAAACCAATTTCAAGATGGCTGCCATGGAGGCCACATTGAAAATCGCAGCGCGCCCATTTTCGAAAGGAACCTTCCTCTACCAACCCCAACACACCCTGCAAAAATGGATTTAATCAGACAAGGCGTTCTCCTAGAAATTGACGGAAACCAAAAGTTGACAGACGCCCGGACGACGCCCGCTGGACAAGACGCCTGTGAAGACAATACCCCTTAGCCCAATTCGGGCTGAGTGGTAAAAACATATTAAAAATAAAAAAACATAAAAAACATTTCTGCTAGTGGCTGGATAAGATAACCAGGGAACCACTGGTAGGCGTGAATAACCCACAAAATATATAATGGAGAATTAAATAACTATGGATATTTTTTTAATGCCGTGAACAAACTTTGGTACATCATGGGTGATGAACGTTGTGGTAAAATTTCATCGAAATCGTATGCGTAGTTTCAGAGAAGAAGTTGCAAGTATTTGTGGACGGATGGACGGACGGACGGCGCGCCATCCCGTACGCTCCCTGGAATGAAGTTCCAGGTGAGCTAATGATAGTTATATAATTATACAGGGTGCAACAAAATTGTTAATTATAAATACCATAATTTTCCAAATATAATAAGCCCCCAAGTATAATACACACCTCCAAAATTGTTATGAAATATAGAGAATTTGTTTGTTACCATGTATTATAATACGCAGCGAGACGTTTGCAACACTGCGGTCAAAGTAACCCTTTGAAGGCAAACAATGGTCAAACAAAGTGTCTGTTAAATCACTAATTGCGAGTTCGTCTTGGCGCTTGTTGTGTTTGCAATCATGGCCGGCAAATAAACGTTCTCAAAAACCTAATGTAACATTTCCTTAATGCGTGTACATACAGACGGCTGTTTTGATTTCACAAGGCCGATTCAAAAATACACCACAAAATCAAAGCCTGTCACAATAAAGCTACGCTGGTGGTTTAGGGTCAAGCGCTGACTCACAACCTCACTCAGGAACGGATGAGTGTGATGAGATGAGACTTTAGATGATGATTAAAGAGTATGAGGCCCTGGCTTGATTTTGCAGCGCTGATACACATTCCGTCCATTAACGTTGGTCGCGTAACGATCATTAAAGATACTGAAAATGAACGAAGATGGGAGACGATTCGTATTTATGCCTTCGAAACAGTAGGATTAATAAGAAATACCATCAAAATGCAACATTTTCAGGAAGTATGCATTATCATTCACACCGTGTGTTGGAAATGTTGTTCTGGATTGGCTGCAAAAACAAACAAGCATTTCGATTTACCATGTATCATAAATACGCATCCTCACTTGGAGATAAAACTTCAGTGAAAAGAAAAAAAATGCATTTCTTAAATTCGGAAGATTACGGTATATGTACAAAAATCGACTGGAAATCATTTCTCAAACAATTTTACTAAACTAGTACGTGCCCATACGTGCGTGGCCTACGTGCAAAAAAAAAAAAACACTTTCAAACCGCGAGCCAGAAACAACAACCACCACAGGCTGTTCCTTCGCTCTCGCGTGCCCGTAACGTGCGTGCCCGTACGTGCGTGCAAACCAAAAAAAAATAAACTTTCAAACCGCGAGCCAGAAACAACCACACAGGCCGTTTCCTTCGCTCTCGCGTGCCCGTACGTGCATGCCCGTACGTGCGTGCCCGTACGTGCAACCCCCCCCCAAAAAAAAAACAACAAAAAAAACTTTCAAACAACCACACAGGCCATTCCTTCGCTCTCGTAAACGACGACTGGATTGGGGCATTGTGTTTATCTATAAATGCGCATAAGAAATCGAGAAATTATTAGAATACATTGTCATCATTATCCGGAAGTGGTGCGTGCCTACGGAATGTTCACATGCATTCCACGAATTATCGCTTGCATTGAAGTAACAACTGCTGTGATACTTACACACACAGAGTTAATTAAAATCCAAATTAAAATCAAGTTTACCTCCCTGTCTTTGCTTGCCATGACATTCGCTGCCATTGACCATTGCCACTCCTACGCCACGGTAACTAAGGCACCGATCCCCATCGTAACCGGCACGGCATGTGACGTCATCGTGGGCCGGCCGCGCACCAACCGACGCAGCCACGCCTACGCAGCAACGTGTCCTTTCATTGGTTGGTAAATAAATTGCCATAACTTGGGAAGCACTGTCCGTTAATATCACCTTGAAAAGGCACATCCACAGGGCCCAGCATATATCTGGCAAGTTTCAATTAGATCGGACCAGTGGTTGTCGAGAAACAGCGGTCGCACACACACACACACACACACACCCACACAACACAACCCACACCACACACACATTGCTGGAATTATAGATAGATGCAAAAGCAAGCAATCATGCAAACAATTAAATGTTTTTGTTTTTTGATTAAATGTTACATGTGGCACCTATTAGTAGAAAGGTGTGTGAATTGCAGGAAAATTTTACAAGCAAGGTGAAGTGAGCAAGTGGTTTCAACATGGGAGTGTTAAATGTCAAACGAAAAGCTGTTGAACAACAGCGCTACCTCGTCAGCATTCATAATATGAATACGAGAGCAGCACGGAGTGTCCGGTAATCATTGAGTCAATTTAGAAAGGCTAGGTAAACTGTCTGTTCCGAGTGTGGGAGGTTGGTGGTTCGAACTCCAGCCGAGTCATACCAAAGACTAACAAGAGTGCAAGTGAGCACAATATACGCCCGAACAAGAAGGTATATCCAGAATTGTGCTACTACATGGAAAACAGCATCCTGGTTGCCATGGCAACCACTTTAGATGACGAATGTATGTCGCGACACACCGTCTCCACAGTCTGTACCTATGTACCAAATATGAAACGTGAAAGTTAAAAACTTTGGGAGTTAGAGTGCGGACAGGACCGGATGGAAAATAGCAACCACTTTAGATGACGAACGTATGTCGCGACACACCGTCTCCACAGTCTGTACCTATGTACCAAATATGAAATGTGAAAGTTGAAAACTTTGGGAGTTAGAGTGCGGACAGGAACGGACGGACGGACGGACGGACAGACGACAGACAGATAGACAGACAGACAGACGGACGGACAGACGACCGGTATCACATAATACGCCCCAATATATATATATCGGGCGTATAAAAATGGTACATGCTGCTTCCTTGTTTGACGTTCAGCATTTTTAAGGATAAGAGCACAGACAATCCCCATCCCATACGTTGGCATCCTTGGGGAGGAGAAGATTCCTTCTTTGGAAACGCCCCACTGAGTGTGATGAGAAAGGCAGCACCATGGTTGTTGTGATGTGCCTGGTACCCAGAGTGCTCCAGGAAGTGACTGCACTTCCCATAAGCTCAGTACCTGTGTTGCATCAACATTGCATCAACGGCACAGCCTCCTCCCCCCCCCCTTTCACCCCTTTCCCAAATTCTCCTGGTAAACGGTCATGGTGAGGGGATGTTAAACACGACAACATGACAGCAAGCCGTTAGCAGTCTTGACTCTGCACTCTGCCTATGTGTTCCTTCAATGACCAATTTGAGGACTTCATTCATTGCCTCTTTGAATCCTTCATCTTACTCCACTCTCTTCCCAAATCTCTTTCCCCACACCTCGCACACTACAATATCTCTCCCATCATTGTTTTCTCAATTTTGTCACTGTCCACTCCCTTCCACAAACATGACGCAGTCCGAGATACGATATGCAACGTTAAACGAATCAACACTTGAAAGTGACCTATTTTATGACACATCCAGGTTAAACACTGTAACATAAGATCTGCCACAATATACAGCTACGTCGCCATGAATGAACTTGACAGTGGTGTGACAGCACACGTCACATTTTAAACATAATCATGCATACCACTAACACAGTGGCAAGTGGTTTTCAAATGCAAGTCCAGCACCCTTGAAAATGAAGTCGTCGACAAAGAATAAAACCAGCATGATGACATCACAATGCAATTGTGTGAACACAAGAATCACATGATATTGATGTGGGCAAATAAACAGGAATTCCGACATAAATTAAAACAAACTTCAAACAGCCAGTTATCGGATAACTATCCTTTAGTATACTGTATTGGCAAAATATTATTTTTGCAACTAGTAAATAACAGACTTAACAAATTACCTTTCAGCATGGAATATATATATATAAAACAGAGCGGTGTCTGTATGTCTGGTAACTACTTCTGAGACCCTTGGGCCGACCAACTCCAAAATTTCAGGGTATACTCAGGGCGTCTTCCACTTAGGTTTTCCATGAAATATTTTTCAAATAAATTTTCGAAAATTAGTTTTTTTTTTCGTTTTCTTATCGGTGTTATTATTTGGGTATTTCTCCATTGTGGTGGACCAGTGGGCCAAGAAGGGTATAGTATACCCACGAGTATACTACAGAGAAACAAGACATTTGAATGATCTCTTCCACACGAGAGGGAGCTGTTGCTTAGCCAACATTTACTGTTCTCTCCAAATTATTTCAAAAAACACAAAAACATTTTCAGCCACCCACTTTACATCATGGAAATACAATTAATCTGGGTGAACCAAGAACAACCTTACAAAAAGAAAAAAACAACAACAACAATTTAATAATAAAAACAACAAAAATATAATGGCCCATTTACAGAACTGACATCCTTTTGCTGTAAGCAGATACAGTAGCCGACAAAAGTATTCACCCGACCAAGAATGCTACATTGAGATGAATTATGAATTATGTAGGAACAAATTTTCCAAATGAACTTTTTTATTCATAACTGAAGAGATCAAACGAAACACTGCTATATTTGAAGGAGGTTACATGTCAGGAAAAAACACGTACAAATCAAACTTCACTGGTTGTAAAAGTATTCAGCCCTTACGTCAGTACTTGGTGGAAGCACCTGTTGCAGCGATAACTGCTATGAGTCTTTGTGGGCAGGTCTTTACCAGCTTTGCACAGTGAGATGGTGAAATAGTTGCCCATTCTTTATGTAAAAATTGCTCTAGTTCTGCCAAGTTTGATGGGGATCATAAATTGACTGCAATCTTCAAGTCTTGCCATAAATGTTCCATTGGGGTCAAGTGAAGACTTTGACCGGGCCACTTAAGAACTTCTTCTTCTTCTTATTATTATTATTATTAATATTCAGCCACTCCAGTGGGTTTGCTTTGTGCTTCAGATCATTGTCCTGCTGAAATGTGATTCCCCGACCCAGTTTCAGATTCATGGCTAAATCAAGCAGGTTTTCATCAAGGATTCTCCTGTACTTTGCACCGGCCCTTCTATCCTGACAAGCTTGCCAGTCCCTTCTGATGAAAAGCAGCCCTATAACATGATGCTGCCACCACCATGCTTGACAGTAGGGATGGTGTTGACTGGGTGATGTGTAGTGTTCGGCTTGCTCCAGACGTAACTCTTTGAATTTAGACCACAAAGTTCAATTTTTGTCTCGTCACAAAATGTTTCTCCACATGCCTGCAGTATCATTAAAAAGCTTTTTCAGAAACTCCATATGAGCTTTAAGATGTGTCTTTTCTCAGTAATGGTTTCTTTCTTGTCACCTGTCCATGGAGGCCAGCTTCGTGAAGGGAACTGGATATTGTTGATTGATGAACACTGACTCCCATCTCGGACAGAGCCTTGCAGATCTTTCAAAGTCATTGTTAGATTTACAGTGACATCTCAAACTGGTTTCCTGCATTCCTGGCGACTGAGTTTGGATGGGTGACCTGATCTGGATAGAGTCTGGGTGGTATGATATGTGTTCCACTTCTTATTGATGGATTTCACCGTACTCAAAGGGGTAATCAGTGACTTTGAAATCTTCTTATAACCCTCTCATGAACGGTGCTTCTCCACCACTTTATGTCTGACTTCATTGGAAAGCTCCTTGGTCTTCATGTTTGCCTTGATGGTTGACCAAGTGAGTTTCACCTTAAAACTCCTTAGATAATTGGGGGAGTTTAATTTTTAAGTTAAACTACTGATTACATTCAGGTCAAACCTACTGCACTTATTTTGGAACCTTTCAAACAAATAATTTGCTCCTGAAGTGATTTAGGGTTAATTAGGTAAAGGGGTTGAATACTTATGCAACTAAGAATCATCTGATTTTTACTCTGTTAATGGAACTTATTCACATTTAATCTGAATTTTTTTTAAATTTATCATGGAGTAGTTTGTGAAGACTCTATATGTTGAGTTTTGATTTGAAAGCATCATGAAATAAGCTCAGGTGGCATCACAATGAGAAAACTTTGAAGGGGGGTGAATACTTTTTCTGGCCACTGTAACATTTAAGAAATGTGAGAACTTTCAGATCACTTGGTAGACATGACCCACCTGCAGGTTTGACAGCTGTGTGAATGCTTTCTCACAACCGGGATGAGCGCACTTGTATGGACGGTCTCCGGTGTGTATCCTACGATGGTAGAAGCGACAATGATGTGAACTATGGAGATAGTTAAACAAGATCACATGAAAACAAGTTAAAAGTGGTGTGGAAGGCAAAGAGCAGCAAAATGACCACTGTCAACTTGGTGATGGAGAACAAAAAAGGAAATAAACTACAGCAGCAGTCGGTAGAGTGTGAACCTCCACCAGGTTGAACAGTTTACGATTTGTAGTCCACTGAAAGGCCGGATCTGCATCCGGACCATTACCAAAAATCTAATCGGCTTTTTCTTGTCACCTACCCAAGTCATCCACCTAGTTTTGTCACAATCCGTCCACAACATTTTGAAACATCGTGATACTGAATATATCGTTTGGGCCCCATCTCTCAGTGGTGAAGAGTCACTTTAAAAATTAATAAAAATGCTCGAATCCGGATCTGGATCTTCAACAAATCCAATCAATTCGTCTGTCACACACCCAACCTGTCCATCAAATCTGTCCATAACGTTTTGAGACATCCTACTCACAGACAAACAAATGGACAGACAGACAGGGGTGAAAACCTAACCTCCGTCCACCCTCGGTGGCGGAGGTAATAAGTAAAAATACACGTAAAGAAAACCTCTGACACTTATAAATGTAATGACTATTCAACTATGTTTCACCTGGTGTGTTGCTGCAAGTGAGAGAGCTGCCTAAAAGCCTTCTCACAGTAGGAGCAGTGGTACGGGCGCACGCCCGAGTGGATACGCAGGTGCTGAGCCAGGTATGACGCATTGGCGAAAGACTTTGAGCAATGCGGGCATTTGTGTGGCTTGCCTTCTGTGTGGGACTTTGCATGCGTCTGCATCTCAGACTTACTGAAGAAGGTGAGCGGGCAGAGTTTGCATCTATTGTAGAATTTGAAAAAAGAAAGAAAAGAGCAATGCTTTGTTTCATTAAAAAATAACAGTAGGACCGGTACGAAATACTTCCCACAAAAGTCATGACAACCTTAACGCTGTATTTTCAGCATTCAGAGCACACCAAGGAAGATGCAAGCAAGCACAAAAAAAATTGCAATTGCAAAGCACAGAGACACCTCTCGTCATGATCACCTGTTCTTTCGACCACACCAAACAAAATAACGGAATGGTAGATGAGAGAAATGTAAAACAACTTTTCAAAACTTGCATGCTGCATGAAAGCGCAGTTGAAAAGTCGAACAAACAACAGCGACTGGAGGGCGTGCTTACTTTGTGTCCGCGCCCCCTCCCTCGTCCAGAGAGCCAAACGAACTAAAACTGAAACCAAACAAGAATGTCGTTAATATCCTAATTTGACTGCATGACATTTTTCTCTTTGGGGTTTTTGCTAAACACCCACAACCCCACCAATAATGTAATCTAATTGCTGCACCAATGATGCAAGTTTTGAAAAGAAATTACTTGGAATGACAAAATGGCTCCATGAAGTGGTGAACAGAGAAAGGATCAGTGTTGAGCCCTTCTTACATATTTCAGTGTTTATTTTTCTCCTTTTTACCTGCAATGCACTATCTGGTTGTACAATTAATTAATCATGGATACCATGAGAGACATTCACACAAATAAAGAACAATATTTACAAAAGGAAATAAAATAGCGTGTGAGCAATTCAAGATAGCAACATGAAAAGTGTTTAAAGTAATTTACAAACTCGACGTCATCTACTCCTACATGATATACAACAATGCAAACCTTGCTCGTATTTTGTTTTCAAAAACGCATAAAGGTGCTTTATATGCAGGGTGTCTCAATAAAACATACACAGACTTAAATATTTCAGAAAAGTTGATTAAACAGCAGAGCGAGTGATGGCGAGTGAAACTGATGCCTAATGGATGGCGGTAGCGCGTGATGGCCCGTTCTTCATTGCACGGCCCGCAAGCCACTGGCGGCCCTTGGTGGCCTAAAGTGCGGCCCCTGACATGCGGCCGATAGTACACAAATGTGGAAACACCCCATCATATTCTGCCATAAATGCTATTGAGTTGACCCAATGGTTTCAAATGAGTGTTACAACATGAAGCATAAAAGTAACATCACTTCATCAGGATATGGTTGCAGTATACAAACAATTACGCTTGCAGCCCAGTTAACCACAACAAAGTAGAGTATGTGGAGGCGGGGCCTAATAGCAGCCTTTATGGAGTCCTGCAGACAGTGTGGCAGCTCTCACACTGATGTCTTTCGGCAAAAGTTCCCCCCCTCTTAAACAATAGTGAAGATCACTGGCATGATGGAACGATTGCACGTCATCAGTCAGCCGTCTGTTACCCATAAGGCAGTACAGAATGACAGGATATTATAGTTTTCGATAAAGTCTGTACACATTGTATTGAGACACCATTTATATTAAATTGCAGCACAGGAAATATCACTGTACTTTTACATCAAGGACAAGGCTATTAGACAATGGACAAACCAACACAGCATATGGGACTTTATTGAATCTGGGCTCCCTCAGGTTTAAACTTTAAACCCAAGACCCGAAGAGCTTGTGAAATAAATCGTAGCCCAAGTAAGATTACAACCTCTTTTTCAATAGTTGTAAGCAAATTAAAGATTGTTCTAAACTAGAATTTGAGTGTAAACAACCCGATTATGGCGGCAGGTATCGTGGCAAAGACAATAGACTGGCATATGAAGGTTTACGAGTAAAAATTGTTGCAGTCAAGTGCATTGAAGTACCTGAAGCCAAATATTTTGAAAACCGAGCTAACCTCAGGAGAATTATCAATAAAAGCCCAGCTGGCTCTATAATTACCTATAGGGCAGGTTAATCTACATGCCCCTTCTGTTCTGGCCGACAATTGATGCCAGTGCACTCTGTGGTTAACTCTTAATGATCTTAGGACCTATAACTTAAAGGATGGACAATGAAATGCTACCTATGAAAAAGGAAGGGTCTTAAAAAGAAAAAGTTCCCCTCATGGAAAACAAAATACAAGATTGATCATGGACATTGCATAGACCATAAACATTATTCGGTTTCACGCACACACAAACGGAAGAATCACTTTTAAAATGTCTGGCAGGATAGCCAAGAGGTATGCATTCATCTCTGAGCTGTCCAGCCTGAGTTTGAATCTTGTCCTCGGTATAAACTATCATCCTGGTGTTTTGCAGGCAGGGCGATTCATCAATATTTGTGCTCTCCCTCGGATGGGTGAACTGGATGTCCCATCTGGCGGCATAAGTTGTTGGACGTTAAAGATCCCACTGTGTCCTTATCAATTCCCAAATTACAAATTCCTGCTCTAACCTACAGCGGGCACTGTATCGGTGGCACTGCCACACCGCCAGCAAAAGCTTCTGGTTCTAGGTCTGTTACACCTGGACGTTTGGATCGGCAGTTCCTCCTTCCAGTTGAAAGCTGTTTTCAGGACTAGATCCATTGTGTCTTTCTGTTTTTCGCCTCTCTGTTGCTGTTTGGGTGTTTCATGCAATTTTCCATGTTAACTGAACCTTGTTGTGCTGTATTGTCGAATTTTTCTCGAGGTCAGTCCCAGTTGCCTCGGTCTGAGTGAGCCGGCGTGCCAATTCTATCTTTGCTCTGACGACACGTGCCTCATTCCACTTCTTTTCTCCCTAGTATTGTCCTTCCAGCCTCCTAAGCTTCATCCTATTCCCCCTCCTTGCTAAACAAAAGATTTAATTTCACTCAAAAAAATATCACAACAATCTGCCTTTACTTTCTGGACTTCATTATTTATCCCTTCCTTTATACAATATCTCCAAACTGAATCTTCATTGAATTAAATGCTTCTTCCTTTAAAAGCTTTTAAATGCATGAAAATAAAAGCTCTTTAAAAGCTCCACTTTCCTTATTTCTCCATCAGGAACACTCAACATGTTGGTTTTTTTTATCTATTCCTCACTAATATTATTTTTCAAAGCTGTCTCGCTCCAAAATTCTTGGTCAATCAACCCTTCTCTGTACCTACAGCCTTCAACAATCATTCTTTCCACCCCTCCTATGAGGTCTGTCTCCAAATACCCACATTGGGATTTTTGAGAAGTTTAGTTTGCAGAGGTTGCCTGCTGACAATCAATTCCCATTCACGTCTTCCAAAGGTGTCAAAACCCCTGCCTCACATCTCCGAAATGCCCACATCCTTCAAACCCCACCCCTTCTACATGTCTCCCTCTTCAGCACCCCTTCACTTCACGTCCCCCTCTTTCTGCACCTCCCTACCCCTCAAAGATACATGCTCACTCACCCTGGCCCCTCCAATCTTCCACCTCCCCCCTCTTCCTACACTCTCAGGCTCCCCCTCCACGCACCCCTCTCAGCTTCCCCCTCATCCAAACCCCTCTCAGTTTCCCCCTCACCTCGTCCCCTCTCAGCTTCCTCTTAGTCCCGCCATCTCTCAAATTCCCCCCCTTCCGCCCCTTCTCAATTCCCCATCATCCCGCCCCCTCAAAACTTCCTACCTGCACCGCACCATCCCTGCTTCCCCTCCCCCCCTCACCCATACCCTCCCAGCTTCCCCCTACCACACCCCCAGCCCACACCCTCCCAAGTTACATCCCGCCTCTCCCAGCTTCTTCCGAACCTGACTCCTTTCCTTGCTACTTTTCACATTCCTGCACTCTGCCAACAACGCCGCCTCCCATCCCTAACTGTGTGGACCTCAGATATCTAAAAGACTCTGCTCTAACCTTACATCTCTGAATCCCCTCTGCTCCTACCTCTTGTTTGTCTGTGTTGTACCGTACTCCAAACAGTGACGACTCCATCTACATCTCTTTCAGGCAATATGGACAAACTTTTGACCACTCATCCCAACTACCTCTTCCTCATATGTGGTGATTTCAATCATCACCTGGGTGTTGGTACCTCTCTCACCAGCCATGGCACTTCAGCAAAGGACTTCTACGACTCCATCTGTGAACTTTCCAACTCAGATTTCTCCCAATAGCAAATGCTCCTTTCTGGACTTGGTGATGACCAACTTCCCCGCAAATGTCTCCTGCTCTTCCTCTGCTCCAATTGGTTCATCTGTTCAAATGCTTGTGTCAAGTTTTATTTTTTTTGTAAACAGAATCGAGGCTCGTGGAAGAGCTATTACGAATACACTCAACGGATCAGGATGCAACAGGACAAAAGGAGAGAGAGAGAGAGAGAGAGAGAGAGAGAGAGAGAGAGAGAGAGAGAGAGAGAGAGAGAGAGAGAGAGAGAGAGAGAGAGAGAGAGAGAGATTGGAAGAGAGATTGGGAGAGAGATTGGGAAACCGCAGAGCCGAAGGCCAAGACAGAGGGAGGTGGACAAAAAATGAGTGTGGTGAGGAATGGGGTGCAGAAGAGGATGCATGGAGTGGATAAGATGGATAGGAAGGAAACTCTCAGGAGGGAAAACTGGAAATTTGGAAGGAGGAGCGATTGGGGCAAGGGGGTTAACGAGGGTCGAAAATATCATGCTTTTGGTTTGAGGACGATCTGAGATGGTGGTGAACAGCTGTCTTGAAGACCTGGAGGGAAGAATGACATTGAAGAGGATGTGGAAGTTGGTTCTGATCATGGATTTAGGTAGTTTCACCAGAATGGAATTAATGGTGGATCATGTGTGACTGGCAGAAACCTGGGGAGGGAGGGGGGGGGAGGGGCACAAAGCACAAAAAGAGCAGAGGATGCAAGACCAGAAAGGAGGTGGTATAAGACAGACAGACCATCAAGCTGTCTACAATGGCAACGTTAAACACATCGACTCAGCTTCATCGCGGGAGATTCCAACAATCTGAAAGGCCTTGGTTTCTAAGGTGTCAAGTTGAGCAAGATGCAAGGCAGAGCCAGCCAAGAGGGAGGAGCGGTACTCCATCAGACATAGGCAGAGAGTTTGGAGAGTACTCCAGCATGCCAGACTGTATCAAAAGCACAAGACATGTCCAGAGAGATGGCCTTGATCTCATGTCTGACATTGAGGGCCTCCATCCATTGTTGGGTGGGTAGAAGCAGCAAGTCTAAGTGGCGTGAGTTGGTCTGAGTCCGAATTTATGATCTGAGATGAGGTTGTTGGAAAAGAGGAAGGATTTTATGTCAACTGCGATGATGGATTCCATGACCTTGCTGACGATTGGAAGGAAGCGCCAAGATCTGTTGTGAAGGTCATCAATTTTTGCACCTTATGTAATGCAATAATGATGGCTGACCTTCAAGCAGATGTAAGGTGACCAAACGCAAATGATAAGGTGAAAAGTGCGGAGAGAGGATGTGCATTAGCAGCAAAGCAGGTTTTTTTTGGACACATGAGCTGATGCCGTCTGGTCCAGTGGCAGAGTCAGAGGAGAGGTTTGAAGGAACCTTCTCAACGTTCTCAAGTGCAAAAGACACAGAGTTCAGGAGCAGTTGGGTACAACAGGGAGGGATGGGTACCGAGAGTGAGGAGTTGGAAAGACAACATTTGAAAGCAAACAAAAATAGAGGCATTCAGCCTTCTCACGTGCGAAGTTGGCTGTGATGCCATTTGAACAGAGGGAAGGGATGGAAGGGGAGCATACTCCAGAGACAGACTTAACAAGGCACCACCAGGTTGTAGAGGAGAGAGACAAGTTTGAAAGTTCATTTTTGAGGTTGGACAGATGTTGTTTTCTGGCTTTCCTGAGGGTAGACACACTTGCTACGGAGTTTTGGGAATGCACTGTGATTGCCTTCAGTCGAATTAGCCTTCCAGGAAGAGAAGGAAAGTTGTTTCAGAGCATCTGCCTCACCACAGGATTCAGTGTACCATGGGTGGGAAGAGGGGTAGGATAAGTAAAGATTAAATGGGATGAATCTGTGCATGGGAGAGAGAGCAGGATTCTGTGGAATAATTCCCAGGTTGCGTTAACATCAGTGGCAGTAGATATGGGAGACCAATCCTGAAGAGAGGTGGCTGCTTGCAGTCCCTGCCAATCTGCTTGAGCGAACTGCCGGACTCACTGGCGTTGAGGCAGCTCTCTGAGAATAGCCAGAGATGTTGACTTTCACAAGCATATGATCAGATGAACCAATTGGAGCAGAGGAAGAGCAGGGAACATTTACTCGAAAGTTAGTCATCACCAAATCCAGAAGGAAGAATTTGCCATTGGGAGAAATCCAGGTTGGAAAGTTCGCAGATTGAGTCAGTTTCATGGAGTCACAGAAGTCCTTTGCTGAAATGTCATGGTTGATGAGAGAGGCACCACCACCCAACCAATTTGCATGGTGACAATTGAAATTGTGACATATGAGGAAGAGAGAGAGAGATGGGATGAGTGGTTAAAAGTTGGTCCATGTTGTCTGCGAGAGATGTAGATGGAGTTGTCACTGTTAGGTGGACATTACAATACACAGATGAAGAGGTGGAAGCAGAGGTGAAGTTGCAGCCAGATGTATTCCTGGAGTTTGGGAGGTGTGAGATCAGTGCAAAGGCAGTGAGAAATTGAGTTCTTGATATAATGTGCAACTCCATCACTGCGCATGCTTCAGGTCTATCAAATCGAAGGAGACAATAACAGAGGAGACACACTTAGGAGTAAGGGACATTCTGTGGGAGGAAGGATTCTGTTAAACAGGTGATGTCCGGTTTATCGGCAGCGGCCTGGATTTTTTGATTTTTTTTTGTGTACCTTGTCGAGACTCGTATGAGAACTAACACAAAACGCACAGCAAGGGGGGCACGAGACAAGGGCGGTGGGAGAGGGAAGGACAAAATAGTGGGGAACAGAGCATTGGGGGATCTGTGGAAGGGAGAGGGATGGGGCGGCGAACACGGGGTATACAATATGGATATTACAGGGACTTTCAGGAAGGAAAACAGGGAATTTGAAGGAGGTGGGTTTGGGGTGGATTGACGGGGGTAGAAAAGATTGAGGATTTGGATGGTGGACGAAAAGAGGTGGTGGTGAACAGCTGTTTGAAGGCTGGAGAGAAAGATGGGATTGAACTGAGTGAGGGAGTTTATTCCAAAGACAGGAAAAGAGGAATGAAAGAGTGAAGGTGAGCAGTGATTCGTGATTTTGGTAGTTTTACCAGAAGGGGGTTGTTGGCGGACTTGAGCGCCCTCGGGAAATATGGTGGGGACAAATCGCAGACAGAGCAGGGGGGGGCGAGGCCGGAGAAAAGACGGTAGAAGACAGAAAGACCACCGACCTGCCTGCGGTGAGAGAGTGAGAGGGCCGAAAGACTCAGCCTCATCGCGGGAGATACACAGATCCAAAATGCCTTGGTTTCCACAGCATGAAGCTGAAAAGGTGAGAGGCAGGAGCACCAGCCCAGAGGGAGAGCAGTACTCCATCAGGCTGCAGCCAAAAGCTTTGTATGTGGACAGAAGCTCAGGTCGGCTGAGGAAGAACTTTGCGCACGACGAGGATTCCCAGTCGGTGACTGGCTTGGAGGCCAGCGTTGGAAATGTGGCTTTCCCAGGAAAGATCATGGGAGATTGTGAGACCCAGAAGCTTGAATGAAAGGACTTCTTCCAGAGGATTGTTGAGAAAGTAGATGGGGCGTGGGGGGGGGGGGGAGGGGGATTCCAAACGCTCCTTTCGGGAGACATAGTGAGAGGTGTGAGATTTGTCAGGATTGAAAGACATGTTCACGTGTTGGACCAGTTTGTGATTTCCAGATCTTGTATGGAGCGAAGAAGCTGCCGCTTGCCGGTCTGAGGAGTGACAGATGGTACGGCAAGGGTGGATCACAGGCAAAGAGATAAAGAGGATTTTCCAGAGAGTCGGAGAGATCGTTGATGAAAACCAGAAAAAGTACAGGGCCCAGAACGTTGCCTTGAGAAACTCCAGCCTGGACAGGAAGAGGGGATGAAAGAGCTCCATTTAGGACCACACGTTGACTGCGACAGGAGAGGAAGTTTGCGAGCCGTGAGTGGAGATGGCCTTGGATACCATAGGAAGAGAGTTTGG
>CM068955.1:176865536-176882031 GCA_035128595.1 Eptatretus atami | reverse complement strand
GGGCAGTAATGTTTGCTGATTTCCAAGTAGATGGCAGATGACCTTGAGCAAATGAGAGGGTGAATAGAACGGAGAGAGAGGGTGAACAAGAGCAGAGGAGCATGTCTTTAGGACACGTGGGCTGATGCCGTCTGGACCGGTTGCAGAATCTGAGTCAAGGTTTGACAGCAAGCTCTAAGAGACGAGATAAAATAAAAACATAAAAACATTCTGCTAGTGGCTGATAAAGATAACCAGGGACACTGGTAAGGACGTGAAATACCCACAAAATATATAATGGAGAAATTAAATAACTATGATATTTTTTTAACTGCCAGTGAACAAACTTTGGGTACATCACGGTGATGAAACGTTGTGGTAAAAATTTCATCGGAGAATCGTATGCGTTAGTTTCAGAGAAGAAGTTGCAAGTATTGTGGACGGATGACGGACGGACGGCGCGCCATCCGTACGCTCCCTGGAAATAAGTTCCAGGTGAGCTAAATATAGTTATATAATATAACCAGGGTGCAACAAAATTGTTAATTATAATACCGGATAATTTCCAAATATAATAGCCCCCAAGTATAATACAACCACCTCCAAAATTGTTATGAAAATAATAGAGAATTTGTTGTTAGCCAGTATTATAATACGCAGCGAGACGTTTGCAACACTGCGGTCACAGTTAACCCTTGAGGCAACTATGGTCAACAAGTGTCTGTTAAATCACTATTGCGAGTTCGTCTGGGCTTGTTTGTGTTTGCACATCATGGCCGGCAAATAAACGGTTCTCAAAACCTCACATTTCTTAATCGCGTGTACAACAGACGGCTGTTTTGATTCACAGGGCCGATTCAAAAATACACCACAGAAATCAAAGCCTGTCACAATAAAGCACGTGGTGGTTAGGGTTCAAGCGCTGACTCCACAACCTCACTCAGGAACGGATGAGTGTGATGAGATGAGACTTTAGATGATGATTAAAGAGTAACGCAGGCCCTGCTTGATTTGCAGCGCTGATTACCATTCCGTCCATTAACGTTGGCGCGTAACGTCATTAAAGATACTGCAAATGAACGAAGATGGGAGACACGATCTCGTATTTATGCCTTCGAAACAGTAGGATTAATTGAACTCAACATAAATGCAACATTTTCAGGAAGTATGCAATTATCATTCACACCGTGTGTTGGACAATGTGTTCTGGATTGGCTGCAAAACAACAAAGCATTTCGAATTACCATGTATCATAAATACGCATCCTCACTTGGAGATAAACTTTCCGTGAAAAGAAAAAAATGCCCTATATAATATCGGCAGATTACCGGTATAACTGTCCATCGACTGGAAATCATCTTCACATCCTCTACCTAAACTAGTACGTGCCCATACGTGCGTGGCGACGTGCAAAAAAAAAAAACACTTTCAAAAACCGCGCGAGCCAGAAACAACAACCCACACAGGCTGTTCCTCTCGCTCGCGTGCACCCGTAACGTGCTGCCCGCTCACGTGCGTGCAACAAAAAATAAACTTTAACCGCGAGCCAGAAACAACCAACACAGGCCGTTCCTCGCTCGCTCTCGTGGCGTGCCCGTCCAGTGCAGCCCGTACGGCGTGGCCCTACGTGCAACCCACCCCCAAAAAACACAACAAACAAAAAACTTTCAAACAACCACACGGCCATTCCTTCGCTCTCGTAAACGACGACTGGATTGGGGCATTGTGTTTACTATAAATGCGCATAAGAAATCGAGAACATTATTAGAATACAGTAAGTCATATTCATCACGGAAATGGTGCGTGCCCGTACGGAATGTTCACATGCATTCCCAACGAATTATCGCTTGCATTGAATAACAAACTCTGTGATCTTACAACACCACGAGTTAATTACAATCCAAATAAAAATCAAGTTTACCTCCCTGTCTTTGCTTGCCATGAACATTCGCTGCCATTGACCATTGCACTCGCTCCTACGCCACGGTAACCTAAGGCACCGATCCCCATCGTAACCGGCACGGCATGTGACGTCTCGTGGGCCGGCCGCGCATCAACCGACGCAGCCACGCCTAGGCAGCAACGTGTCCCTTTCATTGGTTGGTAAAATAAATTCCATAACTTGGGAAGCACTTGTCCGATAATAACAAACCTTTGAAAAGGCACACCACAGGGCCCCAGCAATATATCTGGCAAGTTTCAAAATAGATCGGACCAGTGGTTGCGAGAAACGCGGTCACACGACACACACACACACACACACACACACACACCACACACACACACAACCCACGATCCACCACACATTGCTGGAATTATAGATAGATGCAAAAGCAAAGCAATCATGCAAACAATTAAATGTTTTTGTTTTTTGATTAAATGTTACATGTTGGCACCTATTAGTAGAAAGGTGTGTTGAATTGCCAGGAAAATTTTATTAGCAAGGTGAAGTGAGCGATGGTTATCACATGGGAGTGTAAATGTCAAACGAAAAGCTGTTGAACAACAGCGCTAACCCCTCGTCAGCATTCATAATAATGATAGAGAGCAGCACGGAAGTGTCCGGATCATTGAGTCAATTTAGAAAGGCTATAAAACTGTCTGTTCCGAGTGTGGGAGGCTTGGTGGTTCGAACTCCAGCGAGTCATACCAAGACTAAAACAAGAGTGCAAGTGAGCACAAATATACGCCGACAAGAAGGTAATATCCGAATTGTGGCTACTACATGGAAACAGCATCCTGGGGTTGCCATGGCAAACCACTTTAGATGACGAAAGTATGTCGCGACCCAACCGTCTCCACAGTCTGTACCTATGTAACCAAATTGAAACGTGAAAGTTAAAAACTTTGGGAGTTAGAGTGCGGACAGGAGGATGAAAATAGCAACCACTTTCAGAGACGAACGTATGTCGCGACACACCGTCTCCAAGTCTGTACTAATGTACCAAATATGAATTGTGAAAGTTGAAAACTTTGGAGTTAGAGTGGCGGACAGGAACGGACGGAAACGGACGGACGGACAGACGACACGACAGATTAGACAGAAGACAGACGGCGGACAGACGACCGGTATCACATAATACGCCCCAATAATATAGTATATCGGGCGTAATAAAAATGGAACATGCTGTTCTTCCTTGATTTGCGTTCAGCATTTTTAGGATAACGAGCACATGACAATCCCCATCCATACGTTGGCATTCCTTGGGGAGGAGAAGATTCCTTCTTGGAAACGCCCCACTGAGCTGTGATGAGAAGGCAGCACGCATGGTGTTGTGATGTGCCTGTAACCCACGAGTGCTCCAGGAAGTGCCTGCACTTCCCATAAGCTCAGTACAACTGTTGGTTGCATCAACATTGCATCAACGGCAACACCTCCTCCCCCCCCCCTTTCACCCCTTTCCCAAATTCTCCTGGTAAACGGGTCATGGTGAAGGGGATTGGTTTAAACACGACAACAGACAGCAAGCCGTTAGCAGTTCTTGACTCTGCACTCTTGCCTATGTGTTCCTTCAATGACCAAATTTGAGGACTCTCATTCATTGCCTCTTTGAATCACTTTCATTTACTCCCACTCTCTCCCAATAATCTTCTCCCACACCTCGCACACTACATATATCTCTCCCATCATTGTTTCTCAATTTGTCACTGTCCACTCCCTTCCACAACATGACGCAGTCCGAGATACCGATATGCAACGATTAACACGAATCAACACTTGAAGTGACCTATTTTATGACAATCCAGGTTAAAACATGTAACATAAGATCTGCACAATATAACAAGCTACGGTCGCCATGAATATGACAGCATGTACCGACAGTGGGGTGAACAGCACACGTCATTTGTAAACATAATCATTGCCATACCACCAACACAGTGCACAAGTGGTTTTCAAATGCACAGTCCAGCACCTTGAAAATGAAGTCGTCGACAAAGAATAAACAGCATGATGGAATTCACCAATGCAAATTTGTGTGAACACAAGAATCACATGATATTCTGATGATGGGCAATAAAGCAGGAATCTCCGACATTAAATTTAAAACCAAACTTCAAACAAGCAGTTATGGATAACTCATCCTTTAGTTACTGTATTGGCAAAATATTTTTTTGCAACTAGTAAATAACAGACATTAACAAATTACCTTCAGTCATGGAATATATATATATAAAACAGAGCGGTGTCTGTATGTCTGGTAACTACTCTAGAGACCGGGGCCGACCAACTCCAAATTTCAGGGTATACTCAGGGCGTCGCCCACTTAGGTTTTCCATGAATATTTTTCAAATAAATTTTCGAAATTAGTTTTTTTTTTTTTCGTTTCTTATGGTGTATTATTGGGTATTTCCCATTTGGTGGTGGACCAGTGGCCAAGAAGGGTAAGTAATACCCCACGAGTATAGCTACAGAAAACAAGACATTTGAATGATCTCTTCCACACGAGAGGAGCTGTTGCTTAGCCCAACATTTACTGTTCCTCTCCAAATTTATTTTCAAAAAACACACAAACATTTCATCAGCACACCACTTTACATCATGGAAATACAATTAATCTGGGTGAACAACCAAGAACAACCTTACAAAAAAAAAAAAAAACACACAACAACAATTTAATAATTAAAACAACAAAATATAATGGCCAATTTACAGAGACTGACCCATCCTTTTTGCTGTTTTAAGCAGATACAGTAGACGACAAAAAGTTATTCACCCGCGACCAAAGAATGCTACATTGAGATGATTATGGAATTATGTAGGAACAAATTTTCCAAATGAACTTTTTTTTATTTTCATAACTGACAGAGATTTCAACGAAACACTGACATATTTGAAGAGGTTACCATGTCAGGGAAAAACACGTAACCCCCACCAATCAAACTTCACTGGTTGTAAAAAAGTATCATCAGCCCCTACGTTCCAGTATATGTGTGAGAAGCACCTGTTGCAGCGGATAACTTGCTATGAAGTCGTTTGTGTATGTGGGCAGTTCTTTACCCAGCTTTGCACAGTTGTTGAGATGGTAAATAGTTGCCCATTTCTTTATGTAAAAAATTGCTCTAGTTCTTGCCAAGTTGATGGGATCATAATTGACTGCAATCTTCAAGTCTTGCCATAAATGTTCCTAATTGGGTCAAGTGAAGACTTTGATCCGGGCCACTTAAGAACTTTCTTCTTCTTATTCTTATTATTATTAATATTCAGCCACTTCCAGTGGGTTTGCTTTCTTCAGATCATTGTCCTGCTGAAATGTGAATTCCCGACCCAGTTTCAGATTCATGGCTAATCAAGCAGGTTTTTATCAAGATTTCTCCTGTACTTTTGCACCGGCCCTTCTATCCTGAACAAGCTTGCCAGTCCCTTCTGATAGAAACGCCCCTATAACATGATGCTGCCACAACCATGCTTGACAGTAGGGAATGGTGTTGACTGGAGTGTGTTAGTGTTCGGCTTGCTCCAGACGTACTCTTTTGGAATTAGAACACAAAGTTCAAATTTTTGTCTCGTCACAAAATGTTTTCTCCACATGCTGCAGTATCATTAAAAAGCTTTTCAGTAAACTCCTATGCTTTAAAGTGTGTCTTTTCTCAGTTAATGGTTTCTTTCTGTCACTTGTCCATGGAGGCCAGCTTCGTGAAGGGGAAACTGGATATTGTTGATTGATGAAAACTGACTCCCATCTCGACAGAGCCTCAGACTTTCAAAAGTTCATTGTTAAGATTTGCTAGTGACATTCTACAACTGGTTTCCTGCATTCCTGGCGACTGTTAGGATGGGTGACCTGATCTGGATAAGCTGGGTGGTATGATATCTGTTCAGCTTCTTATTGATTGGATTTCACCTCTACTCAAGGGGTAATCGAGTGACTTTTGAAATCTTCTTTATAACCCTCTCGATGAACGGTGCTCTCCACCACTTTTATGTCTGACTTTCATTGGAAAGCTCCTTGGTCTCATGTTTCCTTATTATTTCCAAGTGAGTTTCACTCCTAAAACTCTTAGATAATTGGGGGAGTTTAATTTTTAAGTTAACTTTACTTATTACATTCAGGTCAAACCTACTGCACTTATTTTGGAACCTTTCAAACAAATAATTTGCTCCTGAAGTGATTTAGGGTTTATTAGGTAAAGGGGTTGAATATCTTATGCAACTAAGGAATCATCTGATTTTTACTCTGTTAATGGAAACTTATTCACAATTTATCTGAAATTTTTTTTAATTTATCCATGGAGTAAGTTTGTTGAAGACTCTCATATGTTGAGTTTTGATTTGAAGCATCATGAAATACAGCTCAAGGTGCATCCACAATTGAGAAAACTTTGAAGGGGGGTGAATTACTTTTTCTGGCCACTGTAACATTTAAGAAATGTGAGAACTTTCAGATCACTTGGATAGACATGACCCACCTTGCAGGTTTGACAGCTGTGTTAATGCTTTCTTCACAAACCGGGATGAGCGCACTTGTATGGACGCGTCTCCGCGTGTGTATCCTACGATGGTAGAAGCGACAATGATGTGAACTATGGAGATAGTAAACTAAGATCATATGAAAACAAGTTAAAAGTGGTGTTGGAAGGCCAAAGAGCAGCAAAATGACCACTGTCCAACTTGGTGATGGAGAACAAAAAGGAAATAAAACTACAAGCAGCAGTCGGGTAGAGTGGGACCCTCCAACCAGGTTGAAACTAGTTTCGATTTGTAGTCCCACTGAAAGGGCCGGATTCTGCATTCCGACCATTAACCAAAAACTCTAAAAATGCTTTACTTGTCAACCTACCCAAGTCATCCACCTAAGTTTTGTCACAATCCGTCACAACATTTTGAAAACATTCGTTGATACCTGGAATATTATCGTTTGGGCCCCTCTCTCAGTGGTTGAAGAGTCACTTTAAAAAATTAATAAAAATGCTCGAATCCGGACTGGATCTTCACAAACTCCAAATCAATTCGTCTGTCACAACACCACACGCCCAACCTGTCCTCAAATCTGCGCATAACGTTTTTGAGACATCCTACTCACAGACAAAACAACAATGAACAGAACAGGACAGGGGTGAAAACCAACCTCCGTCCACCCTCGGTTGGCGGAGGTAATAAGTAAAAAATACGTTAAAGAAAACCTCTGACACTTAATAAATGTAATGACTATTCAACTATGGTTTCACCTTGGTGTGTTGCTGCAAGTGAGAGAGCTGCCTAAAAGGCCTTACTCACAGTAGGAGCGTGGTACGGGCGCACGCCCGAGTGGATACGCAGGTGCTGGCCAGGTTATACGACGCATTGGCGAAAGACTTTTGGAGCAATGCGGGCAGTTGTGTGGCTTGCCTTCTGTGTGGGACTTTGCATGCGTCGTGCATCTCAGACTTACTGAAGAAAGGTGAGCGGGCAGAGTTTGCACTATTGTAGAATTTGAAAAAAAGAAAGAAAGAAGCAATGCTCTTGTTTCATTAAAAAAAAACAGTAGGACCGGTACGAAATACTTCCCACAAAAGTTCATGACAACCTACGCTGTATTTTCAGCATTCAGAGCACCACCCCAAGGAAGATGCAAGCAAGCACAAAAAAAAATTGCAATTGCAAAGCACAAGACACCTCTCGTTCATGATCACCTGTTTCTTTCGACCCACACAAACAAAATAACCGAATGGTAATTGAGAGAAATGTAAACAACTTTTCAAAACTTCATGCTGCATGAAAGCGCAGTTGAAAAGTCGACAAAACAACAGCGACTGGAGGGCGTGCTTACTTTGTGTCCGCGGCCCCCTCCCTCGTCCAGAGAGCAAACAACTAAAACTGAAACAAACAGAATGTCGTTAATATCCCTAATTTGACGCATGACAATTTTTCTCTTTTGGGGTTTTTGCTAAAACACCCACAACCCCACAATACATGTTACAATCATAATTGCTGCACAATGAATGCAAGTTTTTTGAAAGAAATTACTTGGAATGACAAAATGGCTTCCATGAAGTGGGTGAACGAAGAAAGGATCAGTTTGAGCCTTCTTACATATTTCAGTGTTTATTTTCTCCTTTTTACCTGCAATCACTATTCTGGTTGTACAATTATTAATCATGGATACCATGAGAGACATTCACGACAAATAAAGAACAATATTTAAAAAGGAAATAAATAGCGGTGTGAGCAATTCAAGATAGCAACATGAAAAGTGTTTTAAAGTAATTTACAAACTCGACGTCAATCACTCCCTACATGATATACAAATACAATGCAAACTTGCCTCGTATTTTGTTTTTCAAAAACGCATTAAAGGTGCTTTATATGCAGGGTGTCTCAATAAAACATACACAGACTTTAAATATTTCAGAAAAGTTGATTTAAACAGGCAGAGCGAGTGATGGCGAGTGAAACTGAATCCTAAGGATGGCGGTAGCGCGTGAATGGCCCGTTCTTCATTGCACGCCCGCAAGCCACGGCGGCCCTTGGTGGGCCTAAAGTTGCGGCCCCTGACATTGCGGCCGATAGTACCACCAAAGTGGAAACACCCCAACATATTCTGCCATAAATGGCTATTGAGTTGACCCCAATGGTTTTCAAATGAGTGTTACAACATGAAAGCAATAAAAGTAACATTCAACTTCTCAGGATATGGTTGCAGTATAACAAATTACGCCTTGAGCCCAGTTTAACCACAACAAAGTAAGAGTATGTGGAGGCGGGCCTAATAGCAAGCCTTATGGAAGTCCTGCAGACAGTGTGCAGCTCTCACACTGAATGTCTTTCGGCAAAAGTCCCCCCCTCTTAAACAATGTGAAGATCACTGGCATGATCGGAACGATGCAACGTCATCAGTCAGTCCGTCTGTTACCCATAGGCAGTACATGACAGGATATGTATAGTGTTTTCGATAAAGTTCTGTTACACATGTATTGATGACACCATTATATAAATTGCAGCACAGGAAATATCACTTAACTTTTACATCAAGGACAAGGCTATTAGACAATGGACAACCAACACAGCATATGGGACTTTTTGAATCTGGGCTCCCTAGGTTTTTAAACTTTAAACCCAAGACCCGAAGAAGCTTTGTGAAATAAATCGTAGCCCAAGTAGATTACAACCTCTCTTTTCAATAGTGTAGCAATTAAAGATGTTCTAAAGTAGAATTTGAGTGTAAACAAACCCGATTATATGGCGGCAGGTATCGTGGCAAAGACAATTAGACTGGCATATGAAGGTTTACGAGTAAAAATTGTTGCAGTCAAGTGATTGAAGTACCTGAAGCAAATATTTTGAAAAACGAGCTAACCTCAGGAGAATTATCAATAAAAGCCAGCTGGCTCTAAATTACTTATAGGCAGGTTTATCTTAATTCAGCCCTTCTGTTCTGGCCGACAATTGATGCCAGTGCACTCTGTGGTTTAACTTCTTATGATCTTAGGACTATAACTTAAAGGAATGGACAATGAAATGCCTACCTATGAAAAAGGAAGGGTCTTAAAAAGAAAAAAGGTTTCCCCCATGGAAAACAAAATACAAGATGATCATGGACATTTGCATAGGACCATAAAAACATTATTTCGGTTTCACACCACACACACAACGGAAGAATCACTTTTATAAAATGTCTGCAGGATAGCCCAAGAGGTTGCATTCATCTCTGAGGCTGGTCCAGCCTGAGTTTTGAATCTTGTCCTCGGTATATAACTATTCATCCTGGTGTTTTGCAGGCAGGGCGATTCATCAATATTTGTGCTCTCCCTGCGATAGGTGAACTGGATGTCCCATTCTGGCGCATAAGTTGTTGGACGTTTAAAGATCCCACTGTGTCCTTATTCAATTTCCCAAATTACAATTCCTGCTCTAACCTAACAGCGGCACTGTATCGTGGCACTGCCACACCGCCAGCAAAAGCTTCTGGTTCTAGGTCCTGTTAACACCTGGACGTTTTGGATCGGCAGTTTCCTTCTTCCAGTTGTAAAGCTGTTTTCAGGACTAGATCCATTGTGTTTTCTGTTTTTCGCCTCTCTGTTGCTGTTTTGGGTTTTCAATGCAATTTTCCATGTTAACTGAACCTTGTTGTGCTGTATGTCGAATTTCTCGAGGTCATCCCCAGTTTGCCTCGCGGTCTGAGTGAAGCCGGCGGTGCCAATTCTATCTTTGCGCTCTGACGACACGTGCCTCATTCCACTTCTTTTCTCCCTAGTATTGTCCTTCCAGCCTCCTAAGCTTTCATCCTATTCCCCTACTTGTAAACAAAAGATTTAATTTCACTCAAAAAATATCACAACAATCTGCCTTTACTTTCTGGGACTTATTTATTTATCCCTTCCTTTTCATATTCTCCAAACTGAAATCTTCATTGAACTTAATGCTTCTTTCCTTTTAAAAGACTTTTTAAATGGCCATGAAAATAAAAGCCTTAAAAGCTCCATTTCCTTATTTCTCCATAGGAACACTCAAACATGTTGGTTTTTTTACTTATTCCTCACTAATATTATTTTTTCAAAGCTGTCCGCTCGCTCAAAATTTCTTGGTCAATCAACCCTTCTCTGTACCTTACAGCCTTCAACAATCATTCTTCCACCCTCCTATGAGGTCTGTCTCCAAATACCCACATTTGGGATTTTTGAGAAGTTTAGTTTGCAGAGGTTGCCTGGCTGAAAACCCAAATTCAATTTCCCATTTCACGTCTTCACAAGGTGCAAAACCCCTGCCTCCACCATCTCGAATGCCCACATCCTTCAAACCCCACCCTTCTACATGTCTCCCTCTTTCAGCACCCCTTCACTTCACGTCCCCCTCTTTCTGCACCTCCCTACCCCTCAAAGATACAATGCTCATACTCACCCTGGCCCCTCTCCAATCTTCCACCTTCCCCCCTCTTCCTACACTCTCAGCTTTCCCCCCGCCACGCACCCCTTCTCAGCTTTCCCCTCATCCAAACCCCTCTCAGTTTCCCCCTTCACCTCGTCCCCTCTCAGCTTCCTCTTAGTCCCGCCATCTCTTCAAATTCCCCCCTCTTCCGCCCCTTTCTCAAATTCCCCATCATATCCCGCCCCCTCAAACTTCCTACCTGCACCGCACCATCCCGCTTCCCCCCCCCCCCCTCACTCACATACCCTCCCAGCTTCCCCCTACCACACCCCCGCCCCACACCCTCACCAGTACATCGCCTCCTCCCAGCTTCTTCCGAACCTTGACTCCTTCCTTGCTAACTTTCAACATTCATGCACTCTGCAACAACGCCGGCCTCCCATACCTTAACTGTGTGGACCTCAGATATCTAAAAGCCTCTGCTCTACACTTACATCTCGAATTCCCTCTGCTTCCTACCTCTTGTTTGTCTGTGTTGTACCGTACCCAAACAGTGACGACTCACTACATCTCTTTCGGCAATATGGACAAACTTTTAACAACTCATCCCAACTACCTCTTCCTCATATGTGATGATTTCAATCATCACCTGGGTGTTGGTACTCTCTGCACCAGCCATGGCACTTCAGCAAAGGGACTTCTACGACTCCATCTGTGAACTTCCAACTCAAGATTTCTCCCAATAGCATAATCTCTACTTTCTGGACTTGGTGATGAAACCAACTTCCCCGCAAATGTTCCTGCTCTTCCTCTGCTCCAATTGGTTTCATCTGTTCAAATGCTTGTGTCAAGTTTTATTTTTTTGTAATACAGAATCGAGGCTTCGTGGAAGAGCTATTACGAATTACACTCAATGGATCAGGATGCAACAGGACAAAAGGAGAGGAGACAGAGAGAGAGAGAGAGAGAGAGAGAGAGAGAGATAGAGAGAGAGAGAGACGACGAGAGAGAGATGAGAGAGAGAGCAGAAGAGAGAGTTGGTTAGAGAGATTGGGAACCGCAGAGCCGAAGGCCAAGGCAGAAGGGAAGGTGGGACAAAAAAATGAGTTGGTGAGGAATGTGTGCAGAAGAGGATGGCCATGGAGTGGATAAGATGGATAGGAAAGGAAATCTCAGGAAGGGAAAACTGGAAATTTGAAGGAGGAGCGATTGGGGCAAGGGGGTTAACGAGGGCGAAAATATTCATGCTTTTTTTGGTTTGAGGGAGATCTGAGATGGTGGTGAACAGCTTGTCTTGAAGACCTGGAGGGAAGAATGACATGAAGAGCGATGTGGAAGTTTGGTTCTGAATGCATGGATTTTAGGTAGTTCACCAAGAATGAATTAATGGTGGATCATGTGTGATGAGCAAAACCTGGTGGGAGGGAGGGGGGGGAGGGAGCACAAAGCACAAAAAGAGCACGGGACAGCAAGACCAGAAAGGAGGTGGTAATAAGACAGGACAGACCCATCAAAGCTGTCTACAAATGGAACGTTAAACAATCGACTTCAGCTTCATACGCGGGAGATTCCAACAATCTGAAAGCCTTGTTTCTAAGGTGTCCAAGTGAGCAAGATGCAAGGCAGAGCCAGCCAGAGGGAAGGAGCGCGTTACTCTCATCAGACATAGGCAGAGAGTTTGGAGAGTACTCACAGCATGCCGACTGTATCAAAAGCACAAGACATGTCCAGAGAGATGGCCTTGATCTCATGTCAGACATTGAGGGCCTCCATCCATTGTTGGGTGGGTAGAGCAGCAAGTCTAATGTGGCGTGATTTGGTCTGAGTCCGAATTTATGATCTGAGATGAGGTTGTTGGAAAAGAGGAGGATTTTATGTCAACTGCGATGATGATTCCATGACCTTTGTGACGATTGGAAGGAAGCGCCAAGATCTTGTTGTGAAGTCATCATTTTTGCACCTTATGTAATGCAATAATGATGGCTGACCTTCAAGGCCAGATGTAAGGTGACCAACGCAAATGAATTAAGGTGAAAAGTGCGAGAGAAGGATGTGCATTAGCAGCAAAGCAGTTTTTTTTTGGACACATGAGCTGGATGCCTGATCTGGTCCAGTGGCAGAGTCAGAGGAGAAGGTTTGAAGGAACCTTTCTCAAGTTGTCTCAAGGTCAAAAGACACAAGCGTCAGGAGGCATTGGTACAACAGGGAGGGGTATGGGTACTGAGAGTGAGGAGTTGGAAGAGCAACATTCGAAGCAACAAAAGATAGAGTCGCATTCGCCTTCTCACGTGCGAATTTGGCTGTTGATGCCATTTGAACAGAGGGAGGGATGGAAGGGGAGGCATACTTCAGAGACAGACTACACAGGCACCACCAGGTTGTAGAGGAGAGAGACAAAGTTTGGAAAGTTTCATTTTTTGAGGTTGGACAGATGTTGTTTTTCTGGCTTTTCCTGAGGGTAGACACACTTGCACGGAGATTATGGGGAATGCACTGTGATTGCCTCAGTCGAATTAAGCTTCCAGGAAGAGAGGAAAGTTGTTTCAGAGCATTCTGCTCAACCACGGATTCAGGTACGATGGGGTGGGAAGAGGGTAGGATAAGAAAGATTAAATGGGATGAATCTGGGGGTTTTTTTTGGGGGGGGGGCCAGGGGAAAAAAAGAAAAAAGAAAAGAGGGGCAAAGGAAAAAAATTTCTGTGAGAATAATTCCAGGTTGCGTTAACAATCAGTGCAGTAATATGGGAGACAAATCCTGAAGAGAGATGGCGCTTGCAGTTCCCTGCCAATCTGCTTGGCGACAACTGCCGGACTCACTGGCGTGAGGCAGCCTCTCTGAGATACCAGAGATGTTGAACTTTCCACAAGCGGATATGATCAGATGAACCATTGGAGCAGAGGAAGAGCCAGGGAACATGTTACTCGAAAGTTAGTCATCACCAAATCCAGAAGGAAGAATTTGCCATTGGAGAAATCCAGTTGGAAAGTTCGCAGATTGAGTCAGTTTCCATGGAGTCACAGAAGTCCTTGCTGAAATGTCATGGTTCTGATGAGAGAGGCACCACCAACACAACCATTTGCATTGGTGACAATTGGAATTGATGACATAGAGGAAGAGAGAGAGAGATGGGTATGAGTGGTTAAAAGTTGGTCCCATGTTGTCTGCGAGAATGTAGATGGAGTTTGCACTGTTAGGGTGGACATACAATTACCCAGATGAAGAGGTGGAAGCAGAGTTGAAGTTTGCAGCCAGATGTATTCCTGGAGTTTGGGAAGGTGTGAGATCAGTGCAAAGGCCAGTGAGAAATAATTGAGTTTTGATATAATGTGCAAAAACTCCATCCACTGCGCATGCTTCAGGTCTATCAATCGAAGGAGACAATAACAGGAGGAGACACCACTTAGGAGTAAGGGACATTCCTTGGGAGGAAGGAATTCTGTTAAACAGGTGATGTCGGTTTATCGGCAGCGGCCTGGATTTTGATTTTTTTGTGTACCTTGTCGAGACTCGTATGAGAATAACACAAAAACGCACAGCAAGGGGGGCACGAGACAAGGGCGGTGGGAGAGGGAAGCGACAAAATAGTGGGGAACAGAGCATTGGGGATCTGTGGAAGGGAGAGGGATGGGGCGGGCGAACACGGGTATACAATATGGATATTACAGGGACTTTCAAGAGTGAAAACAGGGAATATTGAGGAGGTGGTTTTGGGGTGGATTGACGGGGGTATGAAAAGATTGAGGGATTGATGGGGGACGACAAGAGGTGGTGGCTGAACAGCTATTTTGAAGCTGAGAGAAGAATGGATTGAACTGAGTGAGGGAGTTTTTCAAAGACAGGAAAAAAGAGGAATGAAAGAAGTGAGGTGAGCGTGATTCAGTGATTTTGGTGTTTTACCAGAAGGGGGTTGTGGCGGACTTTGAGCGCCCTGCGGACAATATGGTGGGAGACAAATCGCAAGACAGAGCAGGGGGGGGCGAGGCCCGAGAAAAAACGGTAGAAGCAGAAAGACCACCGAACTGCCCTGCCGGTGGAGATGAGAGAAGGCCGAAAGACTCAGCTCATCGCGGGAGATTACCCACAGATCCCAAAATGCCTTGGTTTCCACAGCATGAATGCTGGAAAGGTGAGAGCAGGAGCACCAGCCCAAGGGAGACAGTACTCCAATCAAGGCTGCAGCCAAAAGCTTTGTATGTGGGACAGAAGCTCAGGTCGGCTGAGGAAGAACTTTGCACGACAGAGGATTCCCAGTCGGTGACTGGCTTTTGGAGGGCCAGGTTGGAAATGTGGCTTTCCCAGGAAAATCATGGGAGATTGTGAGACCCAGAAGCTTGAAATGAAAGGACTCTTCCAGAGGATTGTGAGAAAGTAGATGGGGCGTGGGGGGGGGGGGGGGGGGAGGGGGATCCAAACGGCTTCCTTTGGGGAGACATAGTGAGAGTGTTGAGATTTGTCAGGATTGAAAAGACATGTTCCACGTGTTGGACAGTTTTGTGATTTTAACCAGATCTGTACGTGAAGCGAAGAAGCTGCCGCTTGCCGGTCTGAAGGATCAGATGGTACGGAAGAGGGTGCGGAGTCCTCAGCAAAGAGATAAAGAGGATTTTCAGAGAGTCGGAGGAGATCGTTGGATGAAAAACCAGAAAAAGTACAGGGCCAAGAACGGTTTTTGGCCCCCCTTGAGAAACTCTCAGCCTGGACAGGAAGAGGGGATGAAAGAGCTCCATATTAGGACCAACGTTGACTGCGACAGGAGAGGAAGTTTTGCGAGCCGGAAGTGGAGGAATGGCCCTTGGATACCATAGGAAGAGAGTTTGGTGAGCAAGACAGGTGCCAGACCGTTGCAAAGCACACGTGATATGTCGAGGGATACGGCTCTGATTTTCATGTCCGGACATTGAGTACCTCCATCCATTGTTGGTAGAGCGAAGCAGCATATCCAAGGTAGAGTGACCTGGTCTGAACCAAAATTAATGTCGGTAAATCAAGCCATTGGAGAAGAAGGAAGGATTTAATGTCAAGCGATTGATGGATTTCCTACCTTGCCTGATGATTGGGAGAAGGGCTGATTGGTCTGTAGTTGCAGAGATTCTGTTTTTTGCCACCTTTTGTATGCAGGGCAGTAATGTTTTGCTGATTCAAGTAGACTGGCAGAATGACTTGAGCCAAATGAGAGGGTGAATAGAACGGAGAGAGGAGGTGTGAACAAGAGCAGAGGAGCATGTCTTTAGGACACAGTGGGCTTGAATGCCGTCTGGACCGGTTGTTGAATCTGAGTCAAGGTTTGACAAGGCAGAGCTCTCCACCTTGTTCAGGAAAAAGGACACAGAGTCCAGGGACAGTTGGGTGTGACTGGGTAAGGCTGGGTAGAGAAAGCGATGGGTTTTGGACACAAGATTTTTGATTGCAACACCAAGTTTAGAGCATTCAGCCTTTTCACGTGGGTATCGCAATGCGGCCTTTGAGGTAAGGGAGGGCGATGGAGGGGGAACAATTACACCAGAAAAGATTTTGATAAATGCCAACAGGATTTGGAGGAGGAGAGAGGTTTGACAGTTCAGAGTTTGAGATGAGAAAGAGTTGTTTTTCTGCTCTCCTGAGGGTAGACACACACTTGTACCTGAGCTTTATGGAAGAGAACCTGAGATTACCCTCAGTTGGGTTTCTTCGCATGAGGCAAAGGGCACGTTGTTTCAGGAATAAATGCCTGCCACAAGCTTCAGTGAGCCAAG
>CM068955.1:176854236-176865511 GCA_035128595.1 Eptatretus atami | reverse complement strand
CCATGGCCGGGGGAAGGGTAGGACTACTGAAGACAAGAGGGGATAGAGCAAAACCATGTGCATGAGAGAGCAAGTTTCTTTGAAAAAATTCCCAGGACGAGGTGATGTTGGAGAAAGTAGCGATAGGAGACCAGTCTAGAAGTTTGATGACTGCTTGGAAACCCTGCCAGTCGGCTTGAGTGAAATGCCAGACTCGACGGCACTTAAGGCCCTGTCACACCTTGACGATTTAGCCAGCGTATGCCTGACGTATGCAAAATTTGGCCTACAAGCTAACGCTGGCACACGTCGAATACGTTATGGGTAAGTTTGTATACGTTAAGAGCACGCTGGCATATGTCGTAGTACGCTGGCATACGTCTTTTTGTACGCTGGCATACGTCGTAGTACGCCGAGGTGTTAGACAAATTTCCATGCTTGAAATTTTTCGACGTATGCCAGCGTATGACGCACACGTTCCGCATAACACTGGCCATAAGTTGTAGGCACGTTACGCAATCGTTGACACACGTCGACACACGCTACTTGTAAGTTACTCATAAGTCGAAACACGTCGAGGTAATGTTTAGCGTACCCGAAACTTATTTCTAACCTATGAGTAACGTGTTGTATGCACGTTACGCGATCGTTGACACACGTCGACATACGTTACTTGTAAGTTACTCATAAGTCGAAACACGTCAATGTAATGGTTAGCGTCAGTGTTCCAGACTCCCTGGTTGTTTTTTTTTTCTTCGGTATGACGGTGATGTTAACACTTCGATTTCTAGTGCGGTTATAATATGATATAATTAATAGGCTGCCGCTCAACGATTTAAATCATAACCGCACTAGAAATCGAAGTGTCAACATACCGTCATACCGAAGAAAAAAAAAAAACCAGGGAGTCTGGAACACTATCGCTAACCATTACATTGACGTGTTTCGACTTATGAGTAACATACAAGTAACGTATGTCGACGTGTGTCAACGATCGCGTAGCGTGCCTACAACTTATGCCAGCGTATGCGGAATGTGTGTCATACGTCAAGTACGTCGAGAAATTTTCAAAATGCTGAAAATTTCTCGACGTACTCGGCGTATGACGACGTATGCCAGCGTACTACGACATATGCCAGCGTGCTATTAACGTATACAAAACTTACCCATAACGTATTCGACGTGTGCCAGCTTGGTTCGGCAAATTTTTCATACGTCGGCATACGCTGGCTAAAACATCAAGGTGTGACACGGCTTCACACTTCGATGTCTAGTGCGGTTATGATTTGAATCGTCGAGCCGCAGCCTATGAATAGCCTACCCAGCCAGTGATCGTCGGCGATACGCTGCCGCGCTATGCATAAGTTAGACTATCGTTGGGCATAGGTTGTGAACGCTGACAACACGCTCAGCATTCGTTGGTATAAGTTATCTATATGTGATTAAAACGTTCTGTGTACGTTACTAATACGTTATGCATACGTCCAACACGTTATTATACGTCCAAAACTTAAAAAAAACATCAATAGTTCAGCGTACGCCAGCGTTTTACATACATTTTGAGACCTTGTCATACGCTGGCTAAAACGTCAAGGTGTGACAGGGCCTTTAGTGGTTCTCCAATAACAGCCAGAGATGTCCACTTTGACAAGCACGTCAAAGAGATCTGTCTTGAGACCTGTCAGGTTAGAGTGGAAACCTCGGATGCTTGAGGTCCACACAGTTTGAGATTGGGTGTGGGGGCGGGAGAGACATTGGGAGGGTGCAGATAGGGGGGGTGGGGTGCGGGTGATGGTTTGAGCGTGTGGGGTGCGGGTGAGGTTTGAGTGTGTGGGGTGCGGGTGAGGGTTTGAGCGTGTGGGGTGCGGGTGAGGGTTTGAGTCTGTGAGGTGCAGGTGAGGTCTTGAACGTGTGGGGTTGAGGGTTGAGGCGTGTGTGTGCGGGTGAGGGTTTGAGCGTTGTGGGTGTGGCGGTGAGGTTTGAGTGTGTTGCGGGTGCGAGGTGAGGGTTTGAGCGTGTGGGTGTCGGGTGAGGGTTGGTGATTGAGGTGTGGGGTGCGGGTGAGGTTGAGCGTGTGGGGTGTGGGTGAGGGTTTTGAGCGTGTGGGGTGCGGGTGAGAGTTTGAGTGGTGTGGGGTGCGGTGAGGGTTTGAGCGTGTGGGGTGCGCGGTGAGGGTTTTGAGCGTGTGGGGTGCGGGTGAGGGTTTGAGCGTGTGGGGTGCGGGCGAGGGTTTGAGCGTGTGGGGTGCGGCGAGGGTTTGACGCTGTGTGGGTGCGGGCGAGGCTTTGAGCGTGTGGGGTGCAGGCGAGGGTTTGAGCATGTGCGTGCCGGCGGCGAGGTTTGAGTGTGTGGGATGCAGGCGAGGGTTTGAGCGTGTGGGGTGCGAGCGAGGGTTTGCAGCCGTGCTGGGCGTGTGACGGTGAGTGGTTTGATGTGTGTGGGGTGCGGCGTGATGTTTTGAGGCGTGTGGGTGTGGGTGAGCCGGTTTGCAGCTGCTGTGCCGGGCTGCGGCGTGAGTCGGTCATTGAAAGGGCGGTTGTGTGGGGCTGGGGCTTGAGGCTTTGGACGTGTTGTGGGGTGCGCGCGTGCAGGTTCTGAGCCGGTGTGGCTGCGTGCGGGTGGCAGTGTTTGAGGCACTGCTGCCGGTCCGTAGCGCCGTGCCGGCGTCTTGAGCGATTCTGTGGCGCGTTGCGCCGGTGCAGTTGTCCTTGAGCGGTGTGAGGTGCGGGTAAGGGTTTGAACGTGTGGGGTGAGGGTTTGAGCGTGTGGGATGTGGTGGAAGGTTTGAGTGTGTGGGATGTGGTGGAAGGTTTGGGTGTGTCGGGTGCGTGGGAAGGCTTGAGTGTGGGGTACAGGGGAAGGATTGTGTATGCACTGGGTAGGGTATGGGTGAAGGTTTTTGAAGGTGGGGTATGGTGGAAACATTTAGGGTGTGGGGTGAGTCAGAAGCATTGAGAGAGTGGGGTGAGTCAGAAGCATTGAGAGAGTGGGGTGAGATAGAAGCATTGAGAGAGTGGGGTGAGGAGGAATGCAGAAAGTGGAGACATGAAGCTTTGAGGGTGTGGGTGGATGCTTTTTCTGATTCCAAATTCAAAACTTTGACAAACGGAGATAAAGACCATGGGATGGGAGATAAGATTGCATGTTAAATGCATGGAGAAACACAGCGCTGTATGAGCAGGGGTAAGAGGGGTCGGAGGTAGGGGGGTTGGGGGGGGCAGAGGTTGATGGACCAGGCTCAAAGCAAACACCTCAGAAAAATAATCCTTTTGAAGAAGAGACTCTCTCCAGCTATTCTCAGAAGACTACCTCAGTGCATGTAAGTCTGGCAGTTCACTCAGGCAGAATGGCAGGGAATGCAAGTAGCCATCTCACTTCAAGACTGGTCTCCTACATATACTACCCTTGATATTAACTCAGCCTGGGAATTCTTTCAATGAAACCTGCTCTTCTGCTCTTGCACATCTTTTCTGCCCTTTTCACCTGAGGTAATCTTCCATCTGCTTGGAAATCAGCAAACACCACCGCATTACAAAACGAGGTACAAAAACTGATTCCCTCAACTACAAACCTATCAGCTTACTTCCAATCATCAGCAAGGTCAGGGAATCCATCGTCACAGCTGACATAAAATCTTTCCTTTTCTCCAACAACAATTCTCAGATCTCAGATCATCAATTCAGACTCAGACCAGGTCACTCTACCTTGGACATGCTGCTTCGACTCTCCCAACAATGGATAGAGATCCTTCATGTCAGACGTGAGGTCAGCCATCTCTCTGGACATATCTCGTGCTTTTGATACAGTCTGGCATCCTGCCTTGTTCTCCGAACTCTCTACCTATGGCATCCAAGGCGAACTCCACACATGGCTTACTGACTTCCTCTATTCTCGTAGCCAATGTGTGGCAATCAATGGAATCCTTTCAAGTCCTCTCCCTGTTAAAGCTGGAGTCTCCCAAGGCAGTGTTCTCAGCCCCATCCTATTCCTAATCTTCATCAATGATCTCTCTGACTGGAAAAATATCCCCTTTATATATTGACTGATGACTCCACCCTCTGCCGTAACATTCCTCATCCTCCATAATAGGGAGGTAGCAGCCTCTTCCCTCTCTTCAGGCCTTGATAAAATCACAAGCTGCTCAAACACTTAGAAAATGGATTTCAATCATGACAAATCTCTATCTCTCTCTCCCTCTCTCAAACCCTCCTCTTGAAGAAGTTGTCATTCAAAATTTTGGGTCTCACGATCCACCATGATCTTTCTTGGGCAAGCCACATTTCAAAGTTGCCCTTCAAAGCCAGTCGTTGACCGGGCATCCTCCGTACAAAGTCCTTCCTTGGCACACCTGAACTCTTATCCACCTACAAGGCCTTCATCCGCAGCTTGATGGAGTACTGCCTGCTCTCCCTTCTGGGCTGGCGCCTCTGCCTCACACCTTGCTCAGCTTGACATCGTGGAAACCAAGGCCTTCAAAGATCAATGCCTAATCCAAGGAAACCAAGGCCTGAGAACCCACAATGAAGCTGAGTCCATGGGCCTATCACTTTCAGATTGCACACAGGTCAGTGGTCTGTCTTCTATCACCTCCTTTCTGGTTTTGCACCCTCTGCTCTTTCGGGACTTTGTTCCCTCCAGGTTTCTGTCGGGCGCACGCAGACCACAATCAACCCCCTTCTGGTGAAACTACCTAAATCCAGAATCAATGCTTATCTCCACTCATTCATTCCTCTTTTTCCCCATCTGTGGAACAACCTTCCACACTCTCTCAGATGTCCACCAACGTCTCAGATCACAACCCATCTATAACCACGATCATTTCTAGACCTGTGAACCCCTTCCTCCCCTCCCACCCCCGCATCCCTCCGAAGTCCACATTTTTCCAAATTTCCCCTTTTTCCTTCCTGAGAGCTTGCTTATGTATCCATCTTGTCCACACCATGCATTTGCCCTTAACCCTCATTCTTCTCCAAATCCAAATTTGTCCAAGTCCCCAACTATTTCCTCGCTCAACTCCGCTGTTGTGTTTCCCCCTCTCTTTCTACTGTTCTTTTTGGTCCATTACATCCTGATCCGTTCCCTGTTCTAGCCCCTCCACAAGGCTTGACTTTGGATAAAATAAAAAAATGATGCTACTGGCAGCCATGTGCTGCATATGAAAGAAGATAATAAAAATAATAATGAAGGTGGTTGTCATAAAACAGAAAATCACCTCAAAATCAGGTGAACACTTAACAGTGCTGGTTGGATTATAAGCACAGTTTACTCACTTGTACGATTTTCCCTCTTTACAGCCGTCAGAACCCGAAGCAAGAATTGGGTATGGAACGACGAGAACAGGCTGCGATGTTGATGTTCCAATGCTGCCTGATCCATCTATGCCCAAGGCCTTGCTCCGACGACGTCCCCTATCTCCATGCTTCATTCCTGCAGGCTTTGAAGCTCCAGCCATGGCAGGGATAGAGTCGAGAGAATTCATACTGATGCCCAGGCCTGAGAAAAGGCAGCACACGCGGAAGATGTTTCAATCTAAAAGTTTAGATGATGAGACTATAGGCGTACGCCCGAGTTGATCAACTAAAAGAATACATCTGGGAAGGAATGGTGTTGTAAATTACCAGGCATCATGGGAAGAGGGTTGGAGCTATCCAGCCGTATTGGGCTATTGGTGTGTAGTGACCGAGAGATGCTGATTGAAGACTGAGATTCCATTCCACCAGGTAAAGGTGAACTCAAACCTGCTATTCAGTCAAAAATACAAAAAAAAGATCGGTATCACAAATTACAATGAGAAGCAAGGATATCTCATGGTAACATCACAATTACCAAAATAACTCTGCTTTGGACACAGTATCTCATTTTCACAATCAATCGATTTTGCTCCACAGGACAGCCACGAAAGAGTCCGAGCTAATGCACAATGGACAAGACTTAGCTCAAGAAGTGATCGCCGAGTGTTTAGACCTCAAATCTGTCAACCATGCTGGAACGTTTCGACTTTTATCATCACATTGCTGGATATTACGTCTCCAAATGGAATATTAGGTGATGACATCAGTAAAAGTAATATTCTGGAATTTACAGCATGGAAAAATGTTACACTTCCAATGTTGCCAATCTCTATCCTCAAATAATGTGGATAAATTTCATGTTTCTTTCTGAATGACTTGTGTCCCCAGCTCAGAGTTGTAAATACAAGACACCCAAAAATGAAATGTTTTACCCCATCCCTGCTGAAGTCAGGACGCAATGAAATGACAAACGTCACACATACTACTGTTTAGCTACAAATGCTGATGAATTTCTGTGTCAAATCCAACAGGAACAACAGCACAAGCTTCCCCTTGGTTCTGAGTCGTACGCGAGGTGAGTCGAGCAGGTGGTCTCGCATGCAGAGCTACATTTGGTTTCTCACTGCTGTGACTTTGGCCCTGGCCCTGGTTCTGGTTGCCCTGGTGGTGTCCTGACTGGCCCAGTGGAGGGGTCGGTGGTGAAAGCTGTGCAAAAGATGCCAGTGGCTGTCCCAATGGCTGATGTCGAATCTTCTCAGCCATGAGCTGCTCCTTGATCTTGTTGATGAGGACAAGATTATCAATCTACGAGGAAGGAGGAAAAGGTGGAAAAAAAAGACAACCCAACAACATAAACAGTTGAAGAATACCTATAACTTCACATAATTCACAGTCAAATCAAAACAAGACTGCATATTTTGTGAATGTTGTGTTATTGAATGTTAACAAAATACAGAACTTTAAGTTATGACGTTTCCGTTTTTTAAATTAAACAAAATACATTATTTAATTGATGAAAATGGTCTCTTTATTGCTTGGACGAACATGATCTGAAATCATCATTGCAATTCACATCGGGCCACACTCATAGTCTAGCCTGGGTTTGAATCCTGAACCACCTACAACATGTCATCCTGGTGTCTCGTAGGGGCATATCAAAGTGCATGACATCCCTCAGATGGACCTTAAACTGGGCGTCCAGTCTGCCAGTATAAATTGGTGGATGTTAAAGATTCTATGTTGTTCTTCGCAAAGAGTAGATGAGCCATCACCGGCACCATGAACAAAATACAAATTCCTGCTCCAATATACAGGAGGCATCAGCGGCACAGCCACGCTCCCCACAATGATGCAACTAGCAGCCACAGGCTGCATACCAAACTAAAGAGTTCATAGAACACGATACCCCACGCAGTTTAAAAAAATAATGATTTTAACGATCATTTAAAAAAAAAAATCAGAAAGTTTAGTGCTATTGAAATAGTCGAGAAGCAGGCCTGAACAGCACCCTGAAACACCGCTCATTGAACCTTCATTTAAATTGAAGTATTATGACAGACGGTTTGTGTTCCACAGTCAATTCAAGTATATAAATCAATTTAAATAAAATAAAGATTGTAAAAGTCGTATGGATAAATGAATTCCGGAATTTAGTGCCATTTTCCGCAGCGTCGATTACATCACCTTATCAAACATATGACATTAACATTAGCTATCCGTGCCTGTCCGACAGTGGTATGTGTCCATTATGACGTCCTTAAAAATAGTAAGTTTCCTGTTTGGAATGATTTTCAATTTTATTTTCCTGCTAGGCAGGCAGACAGTAAAAAATTATCTCACTCCTCTCTGCGCATGCATGATCAGGATAAATTTAAATAAGTGGTTCCCCGATCACAAACTGACGATCATAAATTGATAAAGCAGACAGATGGACAGACAGACAGAGACATGAACCAATTGCTTAACCACGCTTTTTGCTTCGTGTGCGTGGGTTAATGAATGAGTGTATATATAAAGCTGTATTTGATTGTAGTAGTGCTTGGACCATGAATCGATAAGAGGAACAATCTAAAGTTCATTTCGGCTTGAAAGGTGAAACATTCTCAGGAAGGCTATTCCAAGTTTCTTATTAAATAAAACATTTTGATTACGTATTGCAGAGACAACTTTCATTTTGAGTTTTCACCACTGAGGAAACAATCATTCACAAAAACAACATTTTATGTTATCGCACCCAAATTGAATCTCGAGTATGTTGATATCTCTCAAACAGCACATCTAATTCTCAGCTTACAAGTTTCATATGTTATCTCATTCTTTAGCATCTCCTTACTCTGGTCTCCCCCAACACCTTCCCAATTTTTCACTTCCTCAATTGACATCCACCCTCATTTTTTCTGTACATGAGAATGTTTGAAATATTTATTGCACCACCTTGTTAACTGCTGTAATGTCTTTTGAAAATCATAGGCTATTGTCCTGAAAGGTTTAACAAGTGTCTCACAATTATAAAGAATGTACTTCATGTAACCAAGACTTGCACGACAACACCAACGACATATAATTTTTAAAAACGTTTTACTATTTCTCCCTTTTTCAGGGGATGGTAGAATGA
Organism: Eptatretus atami; assembly: GCA_035128595.1. Lineage (NCBI taxonomy): Eukaryota > Metazoa > Chordata > Myxini > Myxiniformes > Myxinidae > Eptatretus > Eptatretus atami. The sequence continues at coordinate 176,857,126 of CM068955.1, read as the reverse complement.
TGGCAATTCCTCCACACAGATCTATCCATCGCATCAGTTTCTTGCAAACCAAAACATTCCATCTCCTTCTCGACAGTTTCGATCCAGGTCTTTTTAGGATGTCCTCTCGCCTTCCTTACATCGATCACGGGTTGTATTACTTTATTCACAGCTTCCCATGATTCGTATAACCGTGATGAAAATAAAATAAAAGGAACTGAGAAACATATTGTGAGTAAAACGATCAACTACAAAAAAACGATCACAACTCTCCTTTTCAAGAAAGAAGCATCATGAAAGATGAATATTATAAGAAGTTATAAACATAATATATACATGTAGTGTAGAAATAAATAAAGCATTATCCTTAGTTGATGATAAATGGTACATACCACAAGATGTTTACATCACAGATCATATGGGTACATCCATCATGGAGGAGATAGAGAAACAATATATTTTAGAAATAAATCTACGATATCTACTATACTAAAAAAACAGAATATGTTTGTATGTATGTTTGTTCGTCCTTTATAGGCGGCCGAACCGTTGGATGGAATGAGATGAAACTTGGCATGAGTGATCCTTGGGACATGAGAACGGACATGGGGGGGGTCAAGTTCAAGGTCAAAGGTCACGGGGTCAAGGGGTCAAGGTCACCGGGTCAATTTCATCCAATCGAGACGGGACCAACGCCATTCGACAGATAATAAAAATTAAATGACAGTTGATTGACGACATTCACTTCCGACTTCCGGTTTTCAAGTTATGACGTCCTAAATTGACTAAAACGTCAATTTTTCATGTTTGTTTGTCCTTTATAGATGGCCAAACCGTTGGATACAATGAGATACCTAAGCTGTTGGGGTTAGGGTTAGGGTTAGGGTTAGTTGTTAGGGTTAGGGTTATCTAACCCTAACCCTAACAGCTAACCCTAACCCTAACCACAACCCCAACCCTAACCCTAACCCTAACACTGCCTTTCCATTCCCTCCCCTCATTCCCTCCCCGCCATATGGGCGGGTACTGTCTAGTGTATACTAATAAATGTCAGAGGTGTGTCAGTGTGTCTCCTACATAACTCCCCAAAAAAATGAAACCGAGCAGCCTGAAACTTTGCATACAAACTAAGAAAACTCGAAAGAAGTGCATGAGTGAAAATTGTGTTTGGGTTAATTAAAACACCTATTTTGAAGATAGTTAATGGCCTTATTTATTTATATCCTTGAGTGGGCATATCCTCGGACATCCTCGGACACCCTCGGACACCTCACTCGCCCTTGATAGGGTCCTAATTCGCCATTTTGTTTGGGCTATTCAAACATGCCTCAATTTGGAAACACAATCTACTCTCGAGGACTAATTACCTCCGTCACCGAAGGTGGAAGGAGGTTATGTTTTCACCCCTGTCTGTCTGTTTGTCTGTCTGTGTGCAGGATATCTTAAAAAGTTGGAGATGGTTCCAGATGAAACTTGGTGGACAAGTTGGGTGTGTGACAAGGAAGAATTCATTCAATTTTGGTGAAGATTCGAATCCGCATCCAGATCTGATCATTTTTCAAGTGATTCTTCACCACTGAGAGATAGAGCTAAACTGATATATATTGTTACGGTTGTGGAAATTCACAGAACACCATTCAGGTATCCCAGAGATGAGTTATGTCGATAATTCTGTGTTCAGATAGATTTCCCCACCGATGTCTAAGGGATTTATTCGAGTAACCGGGCTGTGATCTTTGACTCAGCCATTATTCTTTTGCTATCTTTATTTTGGACCAACCGCTTCACAACAACCACTTCCACCACCAACTGCATCTCAACAACCACAGCCACCTTCTCCACAACCGCCTTCACAACAACCACCTTAACCACAACCGCCCAACCACACCACCATCACAACCACCTCAACCACAACCACACCACTATCACGACAACCACAAAACGCCAGCCACGCCACCATCACGACAACCGCCTTCACCACAACCACAACCGCATTTCCACCTCAGCACATCGTTGCCAGAAGCCTTGCATTCATTAAAGGAAAGCAGACAACGGCCCCTACTCCCCAACGAATAACATCTCTGCCGGCCAACGCAGCAGGAGCCCAACCCTCCAGAAGAATGAAAACAGCCCCGATTCAGCGAGGAAAACACCCTTGTTCTGGAAGTTTCTCTCGCGCGCCGGGAGGAGAGGGGGGGGCGGGGTTCCGTGGATAAAGGAGAATTGAGGCGCTGGAACGCTGAGGAGAGTGTCTGGGAGAGAGAATTGTGGTGGTGGAAGGATTGTGTGGTGCAGGAGAATTGTGGCACAGAAGAGGAGAAAGAACTGTGAGGGTAGGATGAGCGAGAGGTCAGAAGAAGGAGGACGGAGTCCCGATGGTCCACCACACGGTCACTTTTCTTCCATTTCTTTCCGGGGTTTTTTGAGTGAAAGTCTGTGGCGCCTTGTCCTTAAGTAATTTACTAATAAATAGACCAACGTTTGTAGTTCTTTCTCTTGCTCGTGTCCTGTCCCTTACCCCATTGCATTAATTGCTTTGATTACATAAGTCCTGATGGCATACATGACTGCATGACTGCATATGTGTCGTGTGTGTAATAAATGTCCTTGTGTGAATGTTGACCGTCGTGTGCGTCCTTCCCTCAATTGAATTGCCATAATTAGTTTGGAATATAGCTGGTTGTTAATAACCGATAAGAGAATCGGATCCGGCGGGGCTTGGCGTATAAACACGCTCGGCAAATCGCAAACGGAGCGAGCTGCTGACGGCCCGTTCCAGCAAGGTCCGCATCGAGGTGTAAATCCCCGGCATTTCTGTCTGCGCGCATAATTAGGTAAATCGACAATTCGTCGATCGGACCCTGTCGAGCGCGGACAGAATAGCTGGCTGATTTTCGGTGTGATTAAAGAT
>CM068955.1:176837784-176852333 GCA_035128595.1 Eptatretus atami | reverse complement strand
TCAAACGTCAATCCAAACGACCTGATTTGTCTTTCTTCAGATTCCCTAAGAGCAGGGAAAGGTATGTTGAAGTTCAAATTGTGTCTTTGAATAGTCTGTTGACTGTAATTTTGAAAATAGAGGTTAGTCCAGTCGGAGTGGTTTCTATTGACCCTATGCACTAAGCGAGTGACGTCACAGCGGAAGGTAAGGCTCCGCCATATTGAGTGGCAAAAAATCATGGCTACCACGCACGTGTCACGCGAACTTCTGGGCTATTTCCATGGATTAGATGATATTTCTAAGAAGAGGTACTGCGAAAAACTGAAGCTGTGTGGTCTTAGTGAAGATCCTTATATTATTTCAAAGAATAAATGGACAACAGAAAGGAAATTTGGCCTCAAATCGTTTTCCCTGACATCTACGTTTACCTTGTTGAAACGCCGAGTCCTTACACTCAAGCCAGCCTGAAAGCCTTCAAGAGTATGGACGCTTACTCATAGTATGTCGCCGGGTTTGTTAGTGGCATAATCTCGCCGAAAGCTGACAAGAACTGTATTATCGTGAGGGCAAAGGTAATATAAGCCTGTTTTCTTTCATTTCACTATATTGTATTCGTTGTTGCTTGTTTGTTCAGCAACACGTCACTTTTTTTAAACCTGACTGCTGCCACATGGTAATTTCAAGTGAAGCTCTTGTCTAAATGCTAAGTTTGTAGAAAATCTTCGTTCGTCAGTGCTTACAGATACATTTATTTTTTCCATGACAAACATACGGTTTAATGCCACACTGCTGTGGATATTTCCAGTGCTAGTTTTTTATGTATTATACATATCGATGTGACTTTCTGTAGTGAAAATGTGAAACTGATTTTTTTTTTTCAAAAATCTAAAATGCTATTTTAAAAAAATATTTAATTTAATCTGCGATGTAATAGCAATAAGACAAGTTTTTGAGGAAACAACTCAGAACTGTGCGCGTTAGACAGCTGTTAGAAAGGCGATCTCGCCAAGATCTCATTCTGTCAATAAAACAAGGGATATAATGCATTTTAATGATACAAATCAGACAATATTTTGTAACCACCAGCTATTTAATACCAACTACTGAAATAATGTATCAGAAATTAGTTACATACCGGAGACAAAATGAAGGCTACACAATCAGTCATGTTCGCCAGGTCGTCATAGTTACTTCGAAGGATACTTTCTTGGAAGGTGATATTTTTCATACAGATTATGTTGCATGACTTCTTTGTTGATGATATATATATATATATATATATATATATATATATATATATATATATTATATATATATGTCTCCAGGTAAGAATAATATACTTTCTGTGTGTGTCTGGGCTTTGATTTTTATCCTTTCCTCTCTCAATTTGCCTTTTCTTTTTTAGCTGTTAGCTTCTCTTCTTCTCTATTTCTCCATCCTAATTCTCTCTTTTCTCTCCTTTCTTCTATCTCATCTCTTCTTATTTGTGTAATTTCACTTGTGATAAAAAGAAACTGTCTTGTACATGGCTAAGTATCATCGCCTTACTCCCTTCCGCCCCTCTCCTGCCTCCTACTCCGCGATCAATACGGCGGTCGAACTACAACCAAGAAAGCAGCTCGCTTGCTTGCTAAAATGGCCGCCGTTCTGCTCCGTTGCGTACTTCACCTATTCGAACGCGGTTGTGCACGAGTGGGCTATCTTGCTCCGCTTACGATCTTTGCTACATACCTCTTCACTTGCAGAAAACTACCGACTATTAATACATTGGCGGAACTATAATGGTAGTGTCATATTAATGTTTTGCAATGTAAGCAGATCCCCAAAATGGAAAAAGCAAACTGCGACCTAATTACCGTAAAAAAGGATCCCTGTGGACTGTAACGTTATGGATTGCAAAAGCAGATTATGAAGCACGGCATTTCACTCAATCAAGTTGCACTTTCTGCACATTCCATAATCTTTTCTTCACTCAATATAATTATCTAAACAGTAGAATAAAAAATTAAGCTCAATGCTTTGCTTAAATCAATGCACTTAGTTATAAAAGTCGCTAATTTGTTAAATTTTTCGCATTTACCTCCACATTTCAACACTTATTTTTTCCACCAGATCCGTTTCTCAAATCCTCAAAGATTTCTCAAATCAAAGACATATTTTGATTATATACTTTAACTTGTAGGCACTCGGTAGAGCGCATACCTCCAGCACTTAATGCCTGATCCACGAGAACATATCGAGCCCAATATATATTTTGAAATATCATGCTATATATCGTTTTTGGCCCTATATCTCGATGGTGAGACTACTTTAAAAATTAAAATCTCGGATCTTCACCAAAATCGAATCAATTCGTCCTCGTCACACACCCAACCTGCCCATCAGTTTCATCCGAATCCATCCACAACTTTTTGAGATATGATATTGTTGTGGTTTCCCGCCCGCGGCGTGTGGGTGACCGCTTCAAGCCAATGGCGACGCCGTCTCGCCCACCGAACGGGAAAACCTAGTCGCAGCTTTCGGATCAACGCCGAAATCCAGCTACGGTGTACTTTAATCACACCGAAAACCAGCCAGCTATTCTGTCCGCGCTCGACAGGGTCCGATCGACGAATTGTCGATTTACCTAATTATGCGCGCAGACAGAAATGCCGGGGATTTACACCTCGATGGGACCTGCTTGGAAACGAGCCGCTAAGCAGCTCGCTCCGTTTGCGATTTGCCGAGCGGTGTATATCGCCAAGCCCCGCCGGATCCGATTCTCTTTACGGTTATTAACAACCAGCTTATTCCAAACTTAATTATGCAGGTTCAATTGAGGGAAAGGACGCAACGAACGGGTCAACATTCACACAAGGACATTTATTACACACACGACACATATGCAGTCATGCAGTCTGTATGCAATCAGGTACTTATGTAATCAAAGCAATTAATGCAATGGGGTAAGGGACAGGACACGAGCAAGAGAAAGAACTACAACCGTTGTCTATTTATTATGTAATATTACTTAAGGACAAGGCGCCACAGACTTTCACTCAAAAAACCCCGGAAAGAATGGAAGAAAGTGACCGTGTGTGGTGGACCATCGGGACTCCGTCCTCCTTCTTCTGACCTCTCGCTCATCCTACCCTCACAGTTCTTTCTCCTCTTCTGTGCCACAATTCTCCTGCACCACACAATCCTTCCACCACCACAATTCTCTCTCCCAGACACTCTCCTCAGCGTTCCAGCGCCTAAATTCTCCTGCACCACACAATCCTTCCACCACCACAATTCTCTCTCCCAGAACTCTCCTCAGCGTTCCAGCGCCTCAATTCTCCTGCACCACACAATCCTTCCACCACCACAATTCTCTTCTCCCAGACACTCTCCTCAGCGTTCCACGCCTCAATTCTCCTTTATCCACGGAACCCCGCCCCCCCTCTCCTCCCGGCGCGCGAGAGAAACTTCCAGAACAAGGGTGTTTTCCTCGCTGAATCGGGGCTGTTTTCATTCTTCTGGAGGGTTGGGCTCCTGCTGCGTTGGCCGGCAGAGATTGTTATTCGTTGGGAGTAGGGCCGTTGTCTGCTTTCCTTTAATGAATGCAAGGCTTCTGGCAACGATTGTGCTGAGGTGTGAAATGCGGTTGTGGTTGTGGTGAAGGCGGGTTGTCGTGATGGTGGCGGGCTGGCGTTTTGTGGTTGTCGTGATAGTGGTGTGGTTTGTGGTTGAGGTGGTTGTGATGGTGGTGTGGTTGGGCGGTTGTGGTTAGGTGGTTGTTGTGAAGGCGGTTGTGGAGAAGGTGGCTGTGGTTGTTGAGATGCAGTTGGTGGTGGAAGTGGTTGTTGTGAAGCGTTGTCCAAAAAAAGATAGCAAAGAATAATGGCTGAGTCAAAGATCACAGCCCGGTTACTCGAAAAAATCCCTTAGACATCGGTGGGGAAATCTATCTGAACACAGAATTATCGACATAACTCATCTCTGGATACCTGAATGGTGTTCTGTGAATTTCCACAACCGTAACAATATATATCAGTTTAGCCTATCTCTCAGTGGTGAAGAATCACTTGAAAAATGATCAGATCTGGATGCGGATCGAATCTTCACCAAAATTGAATGAATTCTTCCTTGTCACACACCCAACTTGTCCACCAAGTTTCATCTGGAACCATCTCCAACTTTTTAAGATTATCCTGCACACAGACAGACAAACAGACAGACAGGGGTGAAAACATAACCTCCTTCCACCTTCGGTGACGGAGGTAATTAGTCCTCGAGAGTAGATTGTGTTTCCAAATTGAGGCATGTTTGAAAAGCCCAACAAAATGGCGAATTAGGACCCTATCAAGGGCGAGTGAGGTGTCCGAGGGTGTCCGAGGATGTCCGAGGATATGCCACTCAAGGATATAAATAAATAAGGCCATTAACTATCTTCAAAATAGGTGTTTTAATTAACCAAACACAATTTTCACTCATGCACTTCTTTCGAGTTTTCTTAGTTTGTATGCAAAGTTTCAGGCTGCTCGGTTTCATTTTTTTGGGGAGTTATGTAGGAGACACACTGACACACCTCTGACATTTATAGTATACACTAGACAGTACCCGCCCATATGGCGGAGGGAATGAGGGAGGAATGGAAGGCAGTGTTAGGGTTAGGGTTAGGGTTGGGTTGGTGGTTAGGGTTAGGGTTAGCTATGTAGGGTTAGGGTTAGATAACCCTAACCCTAACAACTAACCTAACCCTAACCCTAACCCCAACAGCTTAGGTATCTCATTGTATCCAACGGTTTGGCTCTATAAAGGACAAACAAACATGAAAAATTGACGTTTTAGTCAATTAGGACGTCATAACTTGAAAACCGGAAGTCGGAAGTGAATGTCGTCAAATCAACTGTCATTTAATTTTATTATCTGTCGAATGGCGTTGGTCCCGTCTCGATTGGATGAAATTGACCCGGTGACCGCTTGACCCCTTGACCCTGTGACCTTGACTTGAACTTGACCCCCCCCATGTCCGTTCTCATGTCCAAGGAATCACTCATGCCAAGTTTTCATCTCATTCCATCCAACGGTTCGGCCGCCTATAAAGGACGAACAAACATACATACAAACTATTCTGTTTTTTAGTATAGTAGATATCGTAGATTTATTTCTAAAATATATTGTTTCTCTATCTCCTCCATGATGGATGTACCATTATGATCTGTGATGTAAACATCTTGTGGTATGTACCATTTATCATCAACTAAGGATATGCTTTATTTATTCTACAACTACATGTATATATTATGTTTATAACTTCTTATAATATTCATCTTTCATGATGCTTCTTTCTTGAAAAGGAGAGTTGTGATCGTTTTTTGTAGTTGATCGTTTTACTCACAATATGTTTCTCAGTTCCTTTTATTTTATTTTCATCACGGTTATACGAATCATGGGAAGCTGTGAATAAAGTAATAAACCCGTGATCGATGTAAGGAAGGCAGCGAGGACATCCTAAAAAGACCTGGATCGAAACATGTCGAGAAGGAGATGGAATGTTTTGCGTTTCAAGAACTGATGCGATGGATAGATCTGTGTGGAGGAATTGCCATCATTCTACCATCCCTGAAAAAGGAGAAATAGTAAAACGTTTTTAAAAATTATATGTCGTTGGTGTTGTCGTGCAAGTCTTGGTTAATGAAGTACATTCTTTATAATTGTGAGACACTTGTTAAACCTTTCAGGACAATAGCCTATGATTTTCAAAAAGACATTACAGCAGTTAACAAGGTGGTGCAATAAATATTTCAAACATTCTCATGTACAGAAAAAATGAGGGTGGATGTCAATTGAGGAAGTGAAAAATTGGGAAGGTGTTGGGGGAGACCAGAGTAAGGAGATGCTAAAGAATGAGATAACATATGAAACTTGTAACTGAGAATTAGATGTGCTGTTTGAGAGATATCAACATACTCGAGATTCAATTGGGGCGATACATAAAATGTTGTTTTTGTGAATGATTGTTTCCTCAGTGGTGAAAACTCAAAATGAAGTTGTCTCTGCAATACGTAAAAAATGTTTTATTTAATAAGAAACTTGGAATAGCCTTCCTGAGAATGTTTCACCTTTCAAGCCGAAATGAACTTTAGATTGTTCCTCTTATCGATTCATGGTCCAAGCACTACTACAATCAATACAGCTTTATATATACACTCATTCATTAACCCACGCACACGAAGCAAAAAGCGTGCGTTAAGCAATTGGTCATGTCTCTGTCTGTCTGTCCATCTGTCTGCTTTATCAATTTATGATCGTCAGTTTGTGATCGGGGGAACCACTTATTTAATTTATCCTGATCATGCATGCGCAGAGAGGAGTGAGATAATTTTTACTGTCTGCCTGCCTTAGCAGGAAATAAAATTGAAAATCATTCCAAACAGGAAACTTACTATTTTTAAGGACGTCATAATGGACACATACCACTGTCGGACAGGCACGGATAGCTAATGTTAATGTCATATGTTTGATAAGGTGATGTAATCGACGCTGCGGAAAATGGCACTAAATTCCGGAATTCATTTATCCATTACGACTTTTACAATCTTTATTTTATTTAAATTGATTTATATACTTGAATTGACTGTGGAACACAAACCGTCTGTCATAATACTTCAATTTAAATGAGGTTCAATGACGGTGTTTCAGGGTGCTTGTTCAGGCCTGCTTCTCGACTATTTCAAATAGCACTAAACTTTCTGATTTTTTTTTTAAATGATCGTTAAAATCATTATTTTTTTAAACTGCGTGGGGTATCGTGTTCTATGAACTCTTAGTTTGTATGCAGCCTGTGGCTGCTAGTTGCATCATTGTGGGGAGCGTGGCTGTGCCGCTGATGCCTCCTGTATATTGGAGCAGGAATTTGTATTTTGTTCATGGTGCCGTGATGGCTCATCACTCTTTGCGAAGAACAACATAGAATCTTTAACATCCACCAATTTATACTGGCAGACTGGACGCCCAGTTTAAGGTCCATCTGAGGGATGTCATGCACTTTGATATGCCCCTACGAGACACCAGGATGACATGTTGTAGGTGGTTCAGGATTCAAACAGGCTAGACTATGAGTGTGGCCCGATGTGAATTGCAAGATGATTTCAGATCATGTTCGTCCAAGCAATAAAGAGACCATTTTCATCAAATTAATAATGTATTTTGTTTAATTTAAAAAACGGAAACGTCATAACTTAAAGTTCTGTATTTTGTTAACATTCAATAACACAACATTCACAAAATATGCAGTCTTGTTTTGATTTGACTGTGAATTATGTGAAGTTATAGGTATTCTTCAACTGTTTATGTTGTTGGTTTCTTTTTTTTCCACCTTTTCCTCCTTCCTCGTAGATTGATAATCTTGTCCTCATCAACAGATCAAGGAGCAGCTCATGGCTGAGAAGATTCGACATCAGCCATTGGGACAGCCACTGGCATCTTTTGCACAGCTTTCACCACCGACCCCTCCACTGGGCCAGTCAGGACACCACCAGGGCAACCAGAACCAGGGCCAGGGCCAAAGTCACAGCAGTGAGAAACAAATGTAGCTCTGCAGGCGAAGACCACCTGCTCGACTCACCTCGCGTACGACTCAGAACCAAGGGAAGCTTGTGCTGTTGTTCTGTTGGATTTGACACAAGAAATTCATCAGCATTTGTAGCTAACAGTAGTATGTGTGACGTTTTGTCATTCATTGCGTCTGATTCAGACAGGGATGGGGTAAAACATTTCATTTTTGGGTGTCTTGTATTTACAACTCTGAGTGGGGACACAAGTCATTCAGAAAGAAACATGAAATTTATCCACATTATTTGAGGATAGAGATTGGCAACATTGGAAGTGTAACATTTTCCATGCTGTAAATTCCAGAATATTACTTTTACTGATGTCATCACCTAATATTCCATTTGGAGACGTAATATCAGCAATGTGATGATAAAATCGAAACGTTCCAGCATGGTTGACAGATTTGAGGTCTAAACACTCGGCGATCATTCTTGAGCTAAGTCTTGTCCATTGTGCATTAGCTCGGACTCTTTTGTGGCTGTCCTGTGGAGCAAAATCGATTATTGTGAAAATGAGATACTGTGTCCAAAGCAGAGTTATTTTGGTAATTGTGATGTTACCATGAGATATCCTTGCTTCTCATTGTAATTTGTGATACCGATCTTTTTTTTGTATTTTTGACTGAATAGCAGGTTTGAGTTCACCTTTACCTGGTGGAATGGAATCTCAGTCTTCAATCAGCATCTCTCGGTCACTACACACCAATAGCCCAATACGGCTGGATAGCTCCAACCCTCTTCCCATGATGCCTGGTAATTTAACAACACCATTCCTTCCCAGATGTATTCTTTTAGTTGATCAACTCGGGCGTACGCCTATAGTCTCATCATCTAAACTTTTAGATTGAAACATCTTCCGCGTGTGCTGCCTTTTCTCAGGCCTGGGCATCAGTATGAATTCTCTCGACTCTATCCCTGCCATGGCTGGAGCTTCAAAAGCCGCAGGAATGAAGCATGGAAGATAGGGACTCGTCGGAGCAAGGCCTTGGGCATAGATGGATCAGGCAGCATTGGAACATCAACATCGCAGCCTGTTCTCGTCGTTCCATACCCAATTCTGCTTCGGGTTCTGACGGCTGTAAAGGGAAAATCGTACAAGTGAGTAAAACTGTGCTTATAATCCAACCCAGCACTGTTAAGTGTTCACCTGATTTTAGGTGATTTTCTGTTTTATGACAACCACCTTCATTATTATTTTTATTATCTTCTTTCATATGCAGCACAATGGCTGCCAGTAGCATCATTTTTTTATTTTATCAAAGTCAAGCCTTGTGGAGGGGCTAGAACAGGGAACGGATCAGGATGTAATGGACCAAAAAGAACAGTAGAAAGAGAGGGGAAACACAACAGCGGAGTTGAGCGAGGAAATAGTTGGACTTGGACAAATTTGGATTTGGAGAAGAATGAGGTTAAGGGCAAATGCATGGTGTGGACAAGATGGATACATAAGCAAGCTCTCAGGAAGGAAAAAGGGAAATTTGGAAAAATGTGGACTTCGGAGGGATGCGGGGGTGGGAGGGGAGGGGGTTCACAGGTCTAGAAATGATCGTGGTTATAGATGGGTTGTGATCTGAGACGTTGGTGGACATCTGAGAGAGTGTGGAAGGTTGTTCCACAGATGGGGAAAAAGAGGAATGAATGAGTGGAGATAAGCATTGATTCTGGATTTAGGTAGTTTCACCAGAAGGGGGTTGATTGTGGTCTGCGTGCGCCGACAGAAACCTGGAGGGAACAAAGTCCCGAAAGAAGCAGAGGTGCAAAACCAGAAAGGAGTGATAGAAGACAGACCACTGACCTGTGTGCAATCTGAAAGTGATAGGCCCATGGACTCGGCTTCATTGTGGGTTTAGGCCTTGGTTTCCTTGGATTAGGCATTGATCTTTGAAGGCCTTGGTTTCCACGATGTCAAGCTGAGCAAGGTGTGAGGCAGAGGCGCCAGCCCAGAAGGGAGAGCAGGCAGTACTCCATCAAGCTGCGGATGAAGGCCTTGTAGGTGGATAAGAGTTCAGGTGTGCCAAGGAAGGACTTTGTACGGAGGATGCCCGGTCAACGACTGGCTTTGAAGGGCACTTTGAAATGTGGCTTGCCCAAGAAAGATCATGGTGGATCGTGAGACCCAAAATTTTGAATGACAACTTCTTCAAGAGGAGGGTTTGAGAGAGGGAGAGAGGATAGAGATTTGTCATGATTGAAATCCATTTCTAAGTGTTTGAGCAGCTTGTGATTTTATCAAGGCCTGAAGAGAGGAAGAGGCTGCTACTCCCTATTATGGAGGATGAGGAATGTTACGGCAGAGGTGGAGTCATCAGTCAATATATAAAGGGATATTTTTCCAGTCAGAGAGATCATTGATGAAGATTAGAGAATAGATGGGGCTGAGAACACTGCCTTGGAGACTCCAGCTTTAACAGGGAGAGGACTTGAAAGGATTCCATTGATTGCCACAATTGGCTACGAGAAAGAGGAAGTCAGTAAGCCATGTGTGGAGTTCGCCTGGATGCCATAGGTAGAGAGTTCGGAGAAACAAGGCAGGATGCCAGACTGTATCAAAAGCACGAAATATGTCCAGAGAGATGGCTGACTCACGTCTGACATGAAGGATCTCTCTCATTGTTGGGAGAGTCGAAGCAGCATGTCAAGGTAGAGTGACCTGGTCTGAGTCTGAATTGATGATCTGAGATCTGAGAATTGTTGTTGGAGAAAGAAAGATTTATGTCAGCTGTGACGATGGATTCCCTGAACTTGCTGATGATTGGAAGTAAGCTGAATAGGTTTGTAGTTGGGGAATCAGTTTTTGTACCTCGTTTGTAATGCGGTGGTGTTTGCTGATTTCCAAGCAGATGGAAGATTACCTCAGGTGAAAAAGGGCAGAAAAAATGTGCAAGAGCAAGAAGACAGGTTTCATTGAAAAGAATTCCCAGGCTGAGTTAATATCAAGGGTAGTATATGTAGGAGACCAGTCTTGAAGTGAGATGGCTACTTGCATCCCTGCCATTTGCCTGAGTGAACTGCCCAGACTTACATGCACTGAGGTAGTCTTCTGAGAATAGCTGGAGAGAGTCTCTTCTTCAAAAGGATTATTTTTCTGAGGTTTTTGCTTTGAGCCTGGTCCATCACCTCTGCCCCCCCCAACCCCCCTACCTCCGACCCCTCTTACCCCTGCTCATACAGCGCTGTGTTTCTCCATGCATTTAACATGCAATCTTATCTCCCATCCCATGGTCTTTATCTCCGTTTGTCAAAGTTTTGAATTTGGAATCAGAAAAAGGGGGCCGGATACCGGAGAGGGCAAGGGGGGGGGAGGGGCAGGGGCGACGGAGGAGGGCGAGGGCAGAGGAGTGCGGCGCGGTGTGCAGTTTATTGCTGAGCAGTGATTCTGAGATGAGGAACGAGACGCCATTGCTTTGTTACCATCTGGAACACATGTGTTGTGAACAGCTTCCAGGTTGTTGGCTAGCGCAAGCTCGCTCTGCCTGCCTGCTAAAATGGCCGCCAAGGGCGTCCATTGGATACTTTACTGTTTCGCACGAGTGGGCTATCTTGCTCCGCTTTACGATCTTTGGTATGTAGACAGCACATACGGACGTGGTAGAAATGGGAACAAATGACTCTCCGTGGGGTGTGTGTGTGCTTGTTCTTGGTTACGTGTGCAGTTCATGGGTTTCGTGGGCATGCGATCTAAACTCAAACTCGGGACCATGGTGCTGTGGAGGAGGTTATGCGGCAGTCTTGTGAACTATGTGTTTGTGCACATGGGGAGCAGACATTCTGCAGCACCGAAGCCTGGTGGAAGCGGATGTTCTGGGGCATCAAAGCCATGTGGGACGTTCCACCGTGCAGTGCGGGTGTGGGGAAATCTGTGCATGTGTGCGAGTGAAAGGATGAGTATATTGCTGGTGCTGGTGCACGTTTAGCACGGACCGCGAGGAAGTTGGAGGAATGCAGGGAAGGGGGAGGGGTGCACGCAGGCAGGCATTTACCAAATAGATAGCATTAGTTTCAATTTTTAAATGCTACCTCCCGGTTTTATATTGAGCACGAGGGTTCAAAAGAAAATGTTGCTGTTTGCACATTTTATCGCCCTGGTAATGCCCTGGTATGCTGTCTTACTTCCTCCCCTCCCTTCATGCTTCCTTTCCCTCCCCTCATGCTTCCTTCCCCTTCCCTCATGCTTCCTTCCCATTCCCTCACCTCAAACTGCTTTCCCATGCCATTCCCTCATGCTGCCTTCCCTTTCCCTCTCACTGCCTTCCCATAACATTCCCTCTCATTGCCTTCCCATTCAATCCCCTCACACTGCCTCCCCTTTCTCTCCCCTCACATTCCCTTGCCATTCTCTCCCCAGCTCTTACACTGCCTTCCCATTCCCCCTCAAACTGCTTTCCCATTCCCTCCCTTCACACTGCCTTCCCTTTCCCTTTCCCTCACATTGCCTCCTCTTTCTCTCCTCTCACATGACATTCCCATTCCCTCCCCTCACACTGCCCTCTCATTTCCTCCCCTCACACTGCCCTCTCATTCCCTCCCCTCACACTGTCCTCCCATTCCCCCCCACTCCCTCTCTCCCACCCAGATCCTTATCTCTCTCTCTTCTCTTTCTCTCTCTCTCTCTCTCTCTCTCTCTCTCTCTCTCTCTCTCTCTCTCTCTCTCTCTCTCTCTCTCTCTCTCTCTCCCCTGCTGGTCGTTGGTGAGTCGTGCGTGGGTGTGGCGTCATGGCGGCTCCGTGTGTGCAGCTGTGAGTACTGTGCTGTGTTGGTGCTGTTCCTATCCCCATTTCGTTTCCCTCTGTGTCACTGTAACGTGTTTGTAGAGTTTTTTTTTTTCTCCCCGTTTTTTTCTCTTCCTGCCGAGACGAGAGAGAGGGAGAGCATGCACGGTAAGCGTTTTGTTTTTTTCCATAAGGCCTTTCCAGAGCTTTTGAGGCCTGCGTTTCATAGTTGGCAGTTGCCTTATAATCTTAAAAATACTAAAGTAGTCGATTGTTCTCTCCTTATAGTTGATTTCAAACAGTGATACGTGTTGCACCAAGACCGAGCAAATGGCTAATGGGGATTTATCTCGTAAGCACGGATTATGTTAGTCCGCCCGAAGGTGTAATGATGATGACATTCTTCTCAAAATTGGAGAACAGATAGGGTAGAAAACATTCGTGCTGCTTCAAAAATGAGCCACAAGATTGTAGTTTTTGTTTCACAAACGCGTTTAGTCGACATCTTGTCCAAAACGGTTTTTCCTGGGAGATGATGAAACTTTTGTCCTGTCTCATCAATGGATACTCCTGCTACACAAGATAATATTAAGCAATGTTCGCCTTTCCTTTCTAATGAAGCGATTCAACAAATGCTCGGTGATTATGGCACTGTAGTGTCGAGAATTATAAGGCCCCGTTACGGACGAGGAACGACAGATTAAAGCATGTGGAATCCTTTAGACGTTTCTGCTATGTTTTGTTAAAAGACGGTATAACACAGTTGAATATCTCGATGACCTTTAAAGTGGCGGAGCATGACTACACGGATTTTGCAATGACAGAAACTTTAATCTGTTATAACTGCGGGCATATGGTCACACCAAATATTATTGTCCTGGCGGTAAGAAAGAAACATATGCTGCAGCTGCTGCAGATGGACTGGGTCATGCGACCGCAACTACCACAGGCAGGTTGAGTAACGTGACTGTAGAGGCTGCAGGTAAACCAAACATGTGACTACCCCTGTTGAAAAGGAATTGGGCCACGTAAATACGGATGCCGGAGGAGGATTGGGTCACGTGACTGCAATGGCAGAACCTCCCTTCTAACCACAGCCGTGTCGGTAGATTTGGCAAACCAGCCACAGATAGACAAACGACATACGTTAAAATGTTCAGGTAGGATTGAGATGGTGTCGATAGTAACAAGTTGAAACAGCAGAAGGGCTGGAACCCTTGGAAGTTTTTTTCATGACGACGATAAAGATATGGAAACTGCTTCAAGGAGAGTTTTGAAACGGCCCAACATAAGCAATGAAAGTAATTGTAAAGGCAGCAAAGTGTTGGTAGTCCAAGAAGATGGTGGTCTCGACAAGCCTTCACATACTGAAGGAATGGTGAAGCACTGGGAGATGAGCTTCCACCCATTGCTAATGTTGAAGGAGATGAAACGATGGACAAAATGCTTGATGCATGAAACGGAAAGCTTGGTTATCGAAGATAACAGTCAACTTGAGACATATGACAAAAAAAGGAAAAAACAAAAATGACAGTGATGAGAAGAAGATTCCTCCGTGCAGTGCCAACAGAAGAAAAGCACCACTTCCGATACAAAAGGGGTCAAGGAACACAACTACAAGTAAACAACACAGGTGTGGTCCCCGATGAATGGTCCTCCTCCTTAAGTGAAACTTCGGGGTCACTGCAGGGGGATAACAAGCAAAACGTATAGTAAAGGAGGAAATTGTTAGGTTTCTAAAGAAACCTTCAGGCAACGCAAGGTGCAAATTAAGGATTATTTTCCTGATATTAAAGTTTTCATTGCGACTGCAAAACATATGATACAGAGAAATGATGACTCTGTGGAACTTTCTGAACACAGTTTCAACGCCTCAGGAAAGCTTTGACAAAAGCAAACAAAGAATTGCAGGAAGAGTTTTCTTTTAGTGCCTGGTCCTTTCTCACCTAAACTTCGCAATGATGGAGTTAAAGATTGCAACCCTGAACATGAAGGGGGGTCGAGCCCCATTGCGAAGAATCAAACATCCAAGCTTTAGAGAGAACAAAGGCTGATATTATTCTCTTACAAGAGACCCATGCTACAAACACTCTAAAAACTGAGTGGGAGAAACTTTTTAGAGGGCATGGTTCCTAAGCGGTTTCCCACACCAAGGCTGGGGTTGCCTGTGCTTAAATCAAAAGTTTTCCGCACACAGCAGGTTTCCTTCAAGGAAATACACAAAGGGCATCTCATATCTGTGGAGTTCTTGTGTAATGCACAAAAAATAATTGGGTGA
>CM068955.1:176780388-176802195 GCA_035128595.1 Eptatretus atami | reverse complement strand
GAGGGATGAAGGGGTTCGAGGCTGAAATGGAGGATGAAAGGGTTCGAGACTAAAAGGGAGGATGAAAGGGTTTGAGGCCGAAAGGGAGGATGAAAGGGTTTGAGGCCGAATTGGAGGATGAAAGGGTTCGAGGCCGAAAGGGAGGATGAAGGGGTTCGAGGCCGAGATGGAGGATGAAAGGTTTCGAGGCCGAGATGGAGGATGAAAGGGTTCGAGGTCGAGATTGAGGATGAAAGGGTTCGAGGCCGAGAAGGAAGATGAAAGGGTTCGAGGCCAAAAGGGAGGATGAAAGGTTTCGAGGACGAGATGGAGGATGAAAGGGTTCGAGGTCGAGATGGAGGATGAAAGGGTTCGAGGCCGAATTGGAGGATGAAAGGGTTCAAGCCGAAAGGGAGGATGAAGGGTTCGAGGCCGAAAGGGAGGATGAAGGGGTTCGAGGCCGAATTGGAGGATAAAAGGGTTCGAGGCCGAAAGGGAGGATGAAGGGGTTCGAGGCGAGATGGAGGATGAAAGTTTCGAGGCCGAGTGGAGGATGAAAGGGTTCGAGGTCGAGATTGAGGATGAAAGGGTTCGAGGCCGAGAAGGAAGATGAAAGGGTTCGAGGCCAAAAGGGAGGATGAAAGGTTTCGAGGACGAGATGGAGGATGAAAGGGTTCGAGGTCGAGATGGAGGATGAAAGGTTCGAGGCCGAAAGGCAGGATGAAAGGGTTCGAGGCCGAAAGGGAGGATGAAGGGGTTCGAGGCCGAGATGGAGGATGAAAGGTTTTGAGGACGAGATGGAGGATGAAAGGGTTCGAGTCGAGATGGAGGATGAAAGGGTTCGAGGCCGAAAGGGAGGATGAAAGGGTTCGAGGCCGAAGGGAGGATTAAAGGGTTCGAGGCCGAATGGGAGGATGAAAGGGTCGAGGCCGAAAGGGAGGATGAAAGGGTTCGAGGCCGAAAGGGAGATGAAAGGGTTCGAGGCCGAAAGGGAGGATGAAAGGGTTCGAGGCAAAAGGAGAGGATGAAAGCGTTCGAGGCCGAAAGGGAGGATGAAAGGGTTCTCGTTGGAGCTACATCTGCAAGCTCAAGGGATGGTGGCAGATGTGATGTTTGGTCAACATCTCACCTGTGCACAAAGCAAGGATATTCGGTCCGTAGGCAATGAGTAGGACACTGTTATTACTCCTCCACCGAAGGTGAAGGAGGTTATGTTTTCACCGTTATTTGTCTGTCTGTCTGTCTGTGAGCAGGATATCTCAAAAAGTTATGGACGGACTGGATGAAATTTTGTGGGCAGGTTGGGTGTGTGACAAGGACGAACTGATTAGATTTTGATGAAGATCCGGATCCGAATGAGAAATTTTTTAATCGATTCCTCACCATTGAGGAATAGGGCTAAACTAATATATAGCACATATCTCAAATAGTTGTAGACGGATTCGCATGCAACTTGATGGGCAGGTTAGGTGTGTGACCATGCCGAATTGATTCTATTTTGGTGAAGATCCGAATCTCGACCTGGATACGAAAATTATTTCATTTTTAAAGTGATTCTTCAGCATTGAGAGATAAGCCTGGTGTTGGCTTCGCGGTTAGAGTGGTGGCTTGGGATACTCGCGTCCTGAGTTCGAGCCCGTGGCCATCAATTAACACAAGGGGGTTGACTCAGCCTGTCATCCTTCCGAGGTCAGCGAAATGAGCACCGGTATGCTGGTAGTAGGAGCACTGCATCAGCGGCATAGCACGCCCATAACCAATGATGCAACCAGCAGCCAAAAAGGCAGCACATGATGAGAACCATTGAGAGATGGGGCAAAAACGATATAGTACTGGAAAGCATGATATTTCATAAATGTATTGGCCCGATATGTTCTCGTGGATCAGACATTACGTGGTGGAGGTATGCGCTCTCCCAGTGCTTTCGAGTTAACCTCCGCCATCGAAGATCGGAGGTTACTGTTTTCACCCCTTTCTGTTTGTTACTTACGAAATCTAAAGATTTAGTAAGTATATTGATGACTACCGTTTCTGTTTGTTTGTTTGTTTGTATGTTTTTGTTTGTTGTTACTTACGAATCTAAAGATTTTGTAAGTATATTGATGACTACCGTTTCTGTTTGTTTGTTTGTTTGTATGTATGTTTGTTTGTTTGTTTGTTTGTTTGTAGGCACGATAACTCGAGAACGGAAGAAGCTACCAATGTCAAATTACATCACGTGATTCAGGAGGGTGATGGCTAGTGCTGATTAGATTTTGGTCAAAATCGGTCAAAGGTCAAGGTCACAGTGAGGTCAAATATTCGATTTTTGATGTTTGGTACAGATAACTCGAGAACGGAAGAAGCTACCAATGTCAAATTACACCACGTGATTCAGGAGGGTGATGGCTAGTGCTGATTAGATTTTGGTCAAAATCGGTCAAAGGTCAAGGTCACAGTGAGGTCAAACATTCGAGTTTTGATGGTTTGGTACAGAATCATCGTAGAAACTTCTGGTTTGCTTCGCTACTTTCTAGAGACAGCTTTTATTAGACAAGGTCAGAGTCAAGTTGACGATTTCGTAAGTACAGTCTATGACTGCTTGTTTGTTTGTTTTTGTTGTGTAGGCACGATACATCGAGAAGGGAAGAAGCTACCAATGTCAAATTACACCACGTGATTCAGGAGGGTGATGGCTAGTGCTGATTAGATTTTTGGTCAAAATCGGTCAAAGGTCAAGGTCACAGTGAGGTCAAACATAATTCCGTAAATTAACGTGGAGAAATGGAGTATTTTTGCTTCGCTCGATGTTACGAGTTCGTTTTAACTTCGATTTTAATTTTGTCTTCAGTTTTTGCGATCGCTTAGGACGCTTAAAACTCGGTTGTCGAAATTCTGGTAAAATCGGATGTTTTGGAGACGTTTTAAGATTGTATAAAAAAATATTTCACTCGAAGCGTCAAGGGTCGTCCCATGATGCATTGCGCTCGAGCAGACGTCACGGGTCGCCCATGATGCAGTGCGCTCGAGCAGACGTCACGGTCGTCCCATGATGCAGTGCGCTCGAGCAGACGCGTCGTTGATTCACGTTAAGGTATAATTGCGTGGAGAAATGCCGATTTTTCTTTGCTCGACGTTACGAGTTCATTTTAACTTCGATTTTAATTTTGTCTTCGGTTTTTGCGATCGCTTAGGACGCTTAAAACTCGGTTGTCGAAATTCTGGTAAATCGGATGTTTTATGAGATTTATGTCGGGTGTCGTATCTGAGGTATTATGCACTGAAGATTATGCTAATGAGGGGGAAAGTAAGACACGCATTACGCGCTCGTTTGCGTCGCTACCTTCTCTCGAGACAGCTTTTATTAGACAAGGTCAAGAGTCAAGTTGACGATTTCGTAAGTACCAGTCTATGACTGCTTGTTTGTATGTTTTGTTTGTTTGTATGTTTGTTTGTAGGCACGATAACTCGAGAACGGAATAAGCTACCAATGTCAAATTACACCACGTGATTCAGGAGGGTGATGGCTAGTGCTGATTAGATTTTGGTCAAAATCGGTCAAAGGTCAAGGTACAAGTGAGGTCAAACATAATTCCGTAAATTCATATGGAGAATTGGAGTATTTTTGCTTCGCTCGACGTTGCGAGTTCGTTTTAACTTCGATTTTAATTTTGTCTTCGGTTTTTGCGATCGCTTTGGACGCTTAAAACTCGGTTGTCGAAATTCTGGTAAAAATCGGATGTTTTGGAGACGTTTTAAGATTGTATAAAAAATATTTCACTCGATGCGTCACGGCTCGTCCATGATGCAGTGCGCTCGAGCAGACGCGTCGTTGATCACGTAAAGGTTTTCCGTGTGCCGCGGTGACGGTTTTTTCAATAAAGATGGTGTTTAAAAGTCATTTTTTATCCCAATAAAGGTTATCGTCGCATGCCTGACTCGCTGAGCGTCGGATTATGTAAAGATTGTTGGTGGATGGCCGAATATTACGGTTTTGTGACTGATAAAATAATATTAAATAATTGCGTGGAGAAATGCCGATTTTTGCTTTGCTCGACGTTACGAGTTGATTTTAACTTCGATTTAATTTTGTCTCGGTTTTTGCGATCGCTTAGGACGCTTAAAACTCGGTTGTCGAAATTCTGGTAAAAATCGGATGTTTTATGAGATTTATGTCGGGTGTCGTATCTGAGGTATTATGCATGAAGATTATGCTAATGAGGGAGATTGTAAGACACAGCATTACGCGCTCGTTTGCGTCGCTACCTTCTCTCGAGACAGCTTTTATTAGACAAGGTCAGAGGTCAAGTTGACGATTTCGTAAGTACCAGTCTATGACTACTTGTTTGTTTGTTTGTTTGTTTTGTAGGCACGATAACTCGAGAACGGAAGAAGCTACCAATGTCAAATTACACCCGTGATTCAGGAGGGTGATGGCTAGTGCTGATTAGATTTTGGTCAAAATCGGTCAAAGGTCAAGGTCACAGTGAGGTCAAACATAATTCCGTAAATTAACGTGGAGAAATGGAGTATTTTTGCTTCGCTCGACGTTACGAGTTCGTTTTAACTTCGATTTTAATTTTGTCTTCAGTTTTTGCGATCGCTTAGGACGCTTAAAACTCGGTTGTCGAAATTCTGGTAAAAATCGATGTTTTGGAGACGTTTTAAGATTGTATAAAAAAAATATTTCACTCGAAGCGTCAAGGGTCATCCCATGATGCATTGCGCTCGAGCAGACGTCACGGGTCGTCCCATGATGCATTGCGCTGGAGCAGACGCGTCGTTGATTGACGTGAAGGTTTTGCATGGAGAAATGGAGATTTTTTGCTTCGCTCGACGTCACGAGTTCGTTTTAACTTCGATTTTAATTTTGTCTTCGGTTTTTGCGATCGCTTAGGACGCTTAAAACTCGGTTTGTCGAAATTCTGGTAAAAATCGGATGTTTTGGAGACGTTTTAAGATTGTATAAAAAAATATTTCACTCGAAGCGTCAAGGGTCGTCCCATGATGCATTGCGCTCGAGCAGACGTCACGGGTCGTCCATGATGCAGTGCGCTCGAGCAGACGTCACGGGTCGTCCCATGATGCAGTGCGCTCGAGCAGACATGTCGTTGAGTGACGTTAAGGTTTTGCATGGAGAAATGGAGATTTTTGCGCTCCGCTCGACGTTACGAGTTCGTTTTAACTTCGATTTTAATTTTGTCTTCGGTTTTTGCGATCGCTTAGGACGCTTAAAACTCGGTTGTCGAATTCTGGAACAGCGATGAATAACTGATATATATAATAAATAATAAGTCTTTTATCAGATTCTTCTGAAAAGTAATACACCTATTATCTGGCATATCTGCTGGTACTGAATCACTTTAAAAAAAAAAAAATGGAATTTTTATAAGAAATCTAGTTTTTGGTCTGGGACTCATTATTGCAAACCAAGTGTAAAATCGTAGACCACAATGAATTCAGAATTCAAGCTCCCCTTGGGCTTCTGACTGATTCATGCTTTTATTAGACAAGGTCAGAGGTCAAGTTGATGATTTCGTAAGTACCAGTCTATGACTGCTTGTTTGTTTGTTTGTTTGTTTGTGAACAGTATTACGGAAAAACTCCTCGACGGATTTCGACGAAACTTG
The DNA here is from genome assembly GCA_035128595.1 of Eptatretus atami. Taxonomy (NCBI): domain Eukaryota; kingdom Metazoa; phylum Chordata; class Myxini; order Myxiniformes; family Myxinidae; genus Eptatretus; species Eptatretus atami. The sequence continues at coordinate 176,796,607 of CM068955.1, read as the reverse complement.
GTGGGGGGATTAGGTATGGTCCAAGGATCATGCATTAGATTTTGGACTTGGTCCAAAATCCAATATGGCGGCCATTTGAAAAAATATTTGAATTTTTTTTTTTTGCATTTCTACATGTTTTAAGTGATTTCAACCCCCCCCCCCCCCCCAAAAAAAAAATTTAGAGAAAAGAAAACTTTTTTGCAACTTTTTTTTCAACAAAATTTCGATTTTTTTTATTGCATTTCTACATGTTATAAGTGATTTCCAACAAAAAAAACATGCCAAAATTATAATTGCGGGCTCGATTTTGGAACTTCAGGTGGATATACCAACGTAAAATCAATTTCTGTCTCAAGGAATCTAGTTATGACGAATGAATTGAGTATGTAAAAGTTAAAGTAAAAGGGAAAGTTGCAAATACTTAACTCTGTGAGCACTGTTGACGTCAAATTGAATGAATAGGATATCAGGTTCACTTGAGTGACCTAGCAGTATTGGCGGCGGAGGTTTGCACTCTAACCGAGTGCTCCCCTCTAGTTACCGATGTTTTGTGGGTTTTTTCATGTTTTTTTTACAGGAACCACAACCTCAGTTCATCATCATGTTGGCTTGACTACAAGTGAGACTGTTCGGTCGCAACCATCCCAATAGTGTATTATCAGAGATTCCCTTAATCAAAACATAGTGGAGATGGGATAATTTGGCAGTCTAATTTGCCCTATGCATCACCACGGTGATGGCTCAGAAGAAGAATGGGACAAACCGTTTGTGTGTTGAACTACTGAAGCATAAGATCAACTGTATTTGATTCAGAGCTAATGCTGATTGTCAGTGTCCTCTTTCAGAAGCTCATTGACAATAAATATTTAATGAAGATTGACTTGAGCAAGTGTTATTTGCAAATACCTGTCGTTGATGAAGATGTACACAAGACAGCATTTGTGATTACGGATCGCACCGCCGAGTTTTTGAAGATGACACTTGGAAATGTGGATTCAGGAGCAATATGCACAAAGGGGTCCGCTTGCCACAGAGGGGGGTGGAGAGCTGGGACAGGACCTTCTCGTAGACCCCGGGAGGCAGGTAGGATGCCGTCCACCTGCGGTCCAGAATCCTTTGGCAAACCACGGGAGCAAGATGGGATGCCATTTGCAGAACCCTTCCAACGTCCTGGGACCTCGGAATAGGTGGGATCCTTTCACAGAGCTCAACCAGGGCTCTTAGGAACTTTTCCAGACCCCTGCAGCAGGTGGGATTAGATCGCTAAATATGTTGCCCTCATGTGCCATTTATTGATTGGACCAGGAGGGTCAACATAGTCAGGTGGTATTGGGGTTGCTCAAGAGAAAAGCCTAAACAACCCTTTAAAAGCAATTTCTCACCAAGCAAACGCCATCTGAAGACCACTGGAACCAAGTGAGCCATTTATGTTCAGGCCTGATGCTTTGACATTGCTATTTGAGCTGTTCTTTTGCAGTGACACGAGGACAGACTCTTCCCTGTGAATTTTGCAAGCAAGTAAATGGATTGTAGTTCCAAAGATCCCCAGCGTGTGAGAGATTTCTGGTAATTTCTGGTATAGAATCATCAAGCAAGTATGAGCAGTTTGTACATTTAGGGACTATTCGTAAGGTGTTCTCTCCCTGTGAATATATAAATGGGAAAGCAGAATGGAGAGGTGAAGATGATTAGCCATTTCAAATTTATGTGTGTACCGTATTTCCTTCCTTTTGCTTTAACTTTGAATAATTCAAGTTTTGGAGTTCACCCGTCTGCCGGAGGAAAGCACTTCCAGGTTTTGTGCACTGGGTTTAGGTCTCTTATTTACTTGCTTATTTAGTTTTAGCCATTATTATACACATTTCGATGACGGGATATTGTGTGCGTGCGTGTGGAGGAGGGGGGGAGAACGGGAGGGAGAGAAGGGAAACGAGACAGAGTAGAAGAGGGAGTGGAGAGGAAAGGGGTGGGAGAGAGAGGGATATTGAGGGTAGGTGTGGGAGAGAGAGGGACATAGAGGTGGAGAGATGGAGAGGGGAGAGGAGGGTGAGAGAGAGGGATAGGGGTGGGGGAGAGGAGGATAGAGGTGGGGCAGAGAGAGGGAAACGGGTGGAAAGGGGTAGGAGAGGGAAAGGGTAGGAGAGAGGGGAAAGGGGTGGGACAGAGAGTCATCCTCAATTTCGGCCTAGAACCCTTTCACCTTCCCATTTCAACCTGAAAACCTATTATCTACCATTTACAAAAACCTCTCCATCTTCTACTCCGTGGACATTTCCATGCCTGGATGGCGATCAATTCTTCACCTCACAAAACACTTGAAACAGCGTACTCACTTTACCTTTCTCCAAAACATTGGTCCACTCATCCCACCTTCTGCGGGCAGTCTCACAAGCACCGCAGAGAAGTAAGCGGATGCGAGACCCGCAAATGGCTCAGCTACTTTCCCCTCACCGGAATGGACCAAAAACGGCCCAGCTCAAAATTGTCCCACAGCGACCACCGCACAATTGTTCTTCTTGCCCTCTCCTCGGCACATACAGATTGCCTCTCACTCGAGGATGAACCCCACAGGAAACTTTCCCAGCCTACAAGATGCGTACGTCGAACTTCAGAGAATAGATTAAAGGCTCCATGCCCTCCACACCATCTCGTGACACACCGTCGCCTCGTCCACAGTTTGTGCCGCACTCGACACCATCAGTAGGAAGATTGATCCCGGACGAGCCCCAGATGTCACAAAACCCGAAGGTTCTTTACTCGATCGATCCAAAACCAGCAGATGGGTGAACTCCAAATTTGAAGTTTTTTTCAAAGACAACAGTAAACGCAGTAATGGCAGCACTCCGATGTGGCACTGGACACAGGAAAGCAAATTTTGACTGGCTGTTCTTCTCCACCTCTCCACCCTGATTTCCCATTTATACATTCTCTGAGAGTAAATTCACGAAAAGTCACTCCCTCCACAAACTTCTCGTACAGACGATTATATACACAGAACGAACCAAAGAGCTCACGCACCCCGACGACCTTTCTCTACACGTTAAATTCCAACTACAACATGATAACTTGTCCTCTTGTTACTTTACTTAACTTTCGGAATAAACATCCCACCTCAATTTTTTGTTCCATCTCAAAATAATTAGCGTACAAGGGTTAACAGCACACTTCCAATAAACCACCTAACATACAAATAATAATTTGTGACACGTACAAAGGTTACTGCACATTTGTGGTTGAATAAAAGGTTTAAAAACAAAACAAAACCATGAATGATGGAAATAGATTGAGGTGTAAGTGCAAGCATTAGACATCATTCATACTTGGGCGACTGCTTATGAACCGTATCTGCACAGCGCCTTTCACCCAAAACTTCCAGTGAGTAAAATTTTAAGTTAGGTGTCATTGCGAAAAACCTTTAAAGACAGGCTTAGCAGCAGCAGCTGCTCGAACCCTGCTTAGCAGCAGAGAAACACTGCTGCTTCAGTCAAATTTCAATCCGCAATGACATGCTGGTAAGCATTATCCTTAGTTGATCCACGATAACCAAACAACCAAATACCATAGTTCTATGACAAATCAACCTACAAGTTCCTCAAGCCTGATTGTGATTGATTGCTCTTAAAAAAAATAAAAAAAATACATCCAACACAATAATAAACAGGTTTTGCAACTGCAGTGAGCAGCCGATATATCATTCATAAATGTTCTGCACAATGCCTGCGGTTTCGCAATTTCTTCACAACAGTTCTTGCCTTATGAACTCCATTAACCAGAAGCATATTCCTTTACATCCCAACGTACTGCTAAAGAAACAGAAAGAAAAAAAAACCTACCCGATAGTCCTTCAGCACAGCAGCGGAATTAAAGTACAAAACAAAATTACGGTTCTGCATCGAAGTACCTGGTTTGACATTGCTGGAGGATGCGGCCAGAAGTAGGGGCTGTTAAATCTTGGTTCTGCCATTCTGAAAAGGAAAATAAGCACCTAAGGAACTCTTCGAAATAAAACGTAAGAACAGAACAGCCATGCAACTTGAAGAACTGCCTCAAAGAACCACTACGGCAGAGTGTCTTCTATTCGTTTCACTTTAATGGGCCGAGAATCCAACCTGAACTTCCTTCAGGCAGCACGAAGAACTATTTGTACACTCATCGGGAGCAACACTGTGTGTGCTATTCGGCTTCCTCAAAATTTTTACCTCCGACATGTGCTTGCAATCTGCATGCTGCCATCATCACTGAAACGGATGGGATTACACAACTTCCTCAAATGTTTTAAAGTCAGGAACAAAAAAAAAGGAACTATTTGGACAATATCTGGATTATGTAAGTAGTTAATTCCTCCGGTCTCAGAGTTAGATCAATGCTCGACTGTACTCATGAATCGGGAATTTAAAATATAAAGTCATAATCCAATCCAATGTAATCCGATCAAAGGCCCATGTTGTTTTTCAGAGCATCAGTGCAGTCGAAGCAGTTTCATAGCAAGGTATAACCTGGGGTGGTTTGACATTGCCTTTCAAAGTCGTGAGGGCAGGAATTTTGAATTTAGCGAGGGTGCCAGCACAAGACGCCATGGGAAATAGAACGTGCACCGGCGAATGTCAGCAAGTGGGACAGCCACCTCAACATCCTTCTGAATGACGGGCCCACTTATTGAGGAAGCGCAATCATTAATGAGGTGCCCTGTTTGCAAAGCACCAGGTGGATGGTTTGTAGTCGCGTCGGAAACGGAACGCTGAATAGACAACTCAAAATTGAGTATGCCTATTCCCAGCTATTATGTCAGACATAGTCCTGGGGCTGAGGGGGGTCCTGTGTGCAATCATATGTCCCCTAATTTTGACTCTTGATCCTTGTAGGGGACCCCTAGGAGATTGAAAAAAACTTGGGTAGACATTCCAGATGTGGGGCAGAAAGGTGTAATTCAAGATGGCGTCCAAGATGGCCGCCGCGTCATTATAACCAGTATAACTCCATGTGGAATTGTCCTAGAGTGATAAATTTCGTGTCTTTACCTAGGTTTTTGGGGTGAAGGAATCCATTAAAATCACTTGCAGGGTTAAAAAAGTACGGGATAACGGTGAAATCCAAAATGGCCGCCAATATGGCCGCCGCGCCCTTTCATCGAGCCTGTCATGGTTCAGAATTGAGGTAGAGGAATAAATTTGGTGTCTTTATATGGGTTTTAGGGGTCAAGCATTTCACTCAAACCAATAAATTTGCACAAAAAAACAATGGATCATTGTTAATTTCAGTACATGGGCTCTAATTGATTATTATCCAACAATTCGTAAAATGATGCAACTGGATAAGATAGAAGTTGCCTGAGAAGTTGACTGGTGTCTAGTCACATTTCATTCGGAACAGATCAACTAATATTTACCTCTCTTTTTCAGGCATTGAATGAAATGGAAGGGATTCCACTGAAGAGGCGCCGCTCAGAATTCGCTGATGTCGACATCAAGAAGTGTATTATTTGTCAGATTGACACCAAAAATCAACATGCAGCAACGCAGAGGCTCGGATGAAAGTCCTAGAGGCTGCTAGAATACGTAACGACTTGGTTGCAAGGAGGCTAGAGCAAGTCGATCATGAACAGTTTGTCAATCATGTGAACAACAAATGTTATAAATCGTACACCCTCAAAAAGACACTGATTAAACTTGAAGAAGAGCCGTCCAAAGCGGTGGAAGAGCCGGAAGAACGGAAGGAGTTGAACGTGTCCCAAACCCATCTGTGAGCCGAGCAACCCGAGCCAGAATTGCACCACGAGCTCCTCCATCTACTGATATACCGGCTTCTGAAAGGAAATGTACGGTGTGTGCCAATGTAAAGATAAAAGGAGACCGACAGAAATTCAGGATTTGTGAAGATGTACGCGCAGAAAAGTTACTAAAGGCTGTGGTATTCTTTCAAGATGAAGTATACTATCGGACAAGTGACCTGCAAGATGTTCACTCCGTCTTTGGGTCAGATATATATTGTCACAAAAACTGCATCCAAAATTATCTTATTAGGTACGACCGTGCGAAAAGTAAATGTGACGCACCATCCAATAGTTTACAAAAAATAAATGTTTTGCAAGGTTGTTAGAGAACATTGATTTGCATTGAAAGGTGGACAAGGTTCGCCTTAAGCGACCTCCGTAACAATGTTAATGGATTCAGCGATTCCCAGGAAACGTTTTCGAACAGAGACATTCGACTTTTTCTTGAAAGTCACTATGGCCAAGACTTGAACATTTCCAGGCCTACAGAAGCAAATAAGTGTGCCATGGTTTTCTTAAACGCCAGTCCTGCAGACATGGCTGACGTCATTCGGTCAAGCAATCCCATCACTCAATGCGCATCAACTATAGGCATGCTCTTTTGGACTTGAATTTTGATTTGCAAGACAAGTTTTGCGATTCCGTTGATCTGCAGGACTCCTGGGATAATATGAATATCCCAGATGAGTTACTGACTTTTTTTGTGTGTTTACTAAATTATAATAGAAATGATCTTGAATGCAGCGTGGGTAGCAATAACAACTCTCCATTGAGCGATGATGACGATACCTCTGATGAAGAAACTAGTAGTAAGGCAGTGCTCATTACCAAAACTGAGGAAACTAAAGTCAGTTTTCCAGGTTCTGTACTTCATGGTCCATAATGGTAGACGCAGGACACCACTCCATCTGATGTGCGCAGAAGGAATCCACGCAACATGCAAGAGCAAAACACTCATCACCTCTTAAACCATTTAGGAATATCAGTGAGTTACGATGAAATTCTCCGGTATCAGACTGATTTGGCAGACTTAGTTTGCACAAATGGAACTGATGATGTTCCTTTGCCAACCATCTTAATCCAGAGAAATTCACCACTGCCGCATTTGATAATTTTGATCACGAGGAGGCGACGCTATCGGGTCTGGGTGGTACTCATGACACTGTTTCGGTTTTATATCAGGACAAATCAGATGGTGTTCAAAGGAAGCCACGAATTTCGGAAACTGGTGTAGTTCATGGTCCAAAGTCATTTCAGAGACACTAAAATGTCAAGAGCTAAAGGACTTCTTCAAACCAACAAAAAGGGAGAGATACCCAGTGACTATTTAGTAAGTAACTCGACATTAAGTGAAGGATGTAGTACGGAAGGAAAAGATCTTGCTTGGTCACTAGCCCGGTGAATTTGTCAAATATAGAAGAAGGCTTAATCAAACAGACTCGATGAACAACAAATGCCATGCTGGAGTGCTTCAACTCAGTTGTCACTGATGAGAAACTTCCTGAAAGGATCGTAGGCTTCTTGCCAATTCTACCACACCCGGTCACAGAATACAACACAGTGTATACCGCTCTTAAAAATTTTCAAACGTCTTGGGACAGCTAAGTCAGAACCACTTGGCTATAGCACGATGAAGGTGTCTACAGAATCGCAGAGAGATTATGTTGTGGCGCCAAGGAGAATTCAAGGACTTGACTCTTTGCCTAGGATCGTTTCATTTACTTAAGATTTACCTTGGTTGCATAGGAAAGTATCTTCGTGGTGTGGCTGAGAGTATATGGATCGAAAATGAAATATTTGGTCCAAATACGACCCAGCCGTCTTGGGAGGTTCACATTATGTTCGATCTCTAGAAGGCATGACTCTCCTTTCAGAGGCTATGGAGAGACTCCAATGGAGTGCATTCTTTGAGAAGCATGGCGTAGAGAAATATGTGGAGCCGCTCAAGTTGCTTGAGAAATGAAGCAAGAGGTGTCTGCAAAGAACAAGTCGAGAAGTAAGGAGCTCCTTAACTCTTTCCTTGGACTATCGGGAGACCTGTTCGAGGATTTCGAGGAGTTTAAAAGGGAAAGGAAGGCAGAAAGCAAAACATTCTTCTACTGGGTTAGGTTTATTGAAATGGTTCGTTGGCACATGACCTTGTGAGGGCTGACAGAGAAGGCGACTGGCATCTGCACCTGCAATCGGTTGAAGCAGTATTGCCATATTTCGCGGTCTTTGACTCGATCAACTATCTGCGGTGGTGTTCTCTCTACCTGGAGGACATGAAAAAACTACCAGAGAACGCACCAGTTGTCCATGACAATTTCATGGCTGGGCGTTTTGTAGTGAAACGTTCTTCCATCCCATTCTCTGCTGTTGCTGCCGACATGTGTCTGGAACAGACAATCAACCGCTCATCTAAGACAAGTGGGGGAATATTGGCAATACGAAACGGAAAGAATTCGTAACAAGATGGAACATCATTCACCATGAATTGATGGCGGTAAATCAAACCTTTCGTGAAGTCACAGGTGTACAGTTGAACAATACAGAACTTACTGTCAATCATTCATTCAGTCGTCGGCAAACACAAGAAAATGAATGCAAAGTAGACAAGATGATCGCGTACATCCTGAACTATGAAAATCCATTCGAGGTGAAGCAAACAACTGAACTGAAACTGCATAACTTTCTCACCAGAGCTATCATGCCAGACGAGATTCAAGATAGTCTATTGTCTGTTCAAGAAACCGGTCTGAATTTAACAACACGTTCAGAAAGGAGCGCCTGGTGGAGAAGACAAAACGACTGAGTGACACAATCAACAGGAACAATGTTAAGACATTCGCAAGTGCCGAGGAAAAGAAAGCTCAGCCCCAAAAAGGAAACAGAAGCAGGACAAGAAGGAGTTAGGTGTTGCGCAGAAGCAACTGGACATTGCCAGGTCCGTGGGTATGATGCCCAAGAGGTTTTCACGTATGATCTGGTCAAAACTAGTTACTTATTTAGTGATGAGGATGGACTCTGAAAAAACCGACAAAACATGAGCTTGTGAAAGAACTTGAATCAAATATTACAGCAGGTGACTACATAGCTCCTACGCATTGGACGAATATGCCAACCGGATACATTGTCGATGTTATGGCTTATGTGCGAAAGCTGAAAACTTCCTCCATGAATACCTTCGGAGAATTGTGCAAGCAATTGCTGAGCATGATCCTTGGGGTTTGCAAAAATGCTTCCCGCATTGACTTTATCTTCGATTCGTACATGGAAGGATCAGTGAAAGAAAGTGAACGACTCAGACGAACTCAGAAACCCCCAGTCTTGTACAGTAACATCACACAAGAAGCAAGTTACCAAAGATATGGATAGTTTCTGGTCATCTGCAGCAAACAAAGCCAACTAGAACAGCTCATGAAAGTATGGCTAATTGGCCACTTTACTGCAGAATCCGTAGATGTTCACATTGTAGTGAGTCGGATAGTGGGAGACGAAACCTCAACACAAACCCGTCGATCAGGAATGGGATAGTAAGCCAACACCCAGAACTGGACTCGGACCATGAAGAGGCTGATATCCGTATCATCCCACATGCTCTTCATGCCGTCAGAAGTAATTGCACAGGATTGTAATTCTCTCTAGCGATACTGATGTGTTCGTAGTTGCAATGTATTTCTATCATATTTTCGCAGCAAATGGACTCCTGAACTTTGGCTCAGAGGGGAGTTGGAACAGGACAAGATTTATCCCTCTCCATGTAATAGCTGACAAGGTTGGAAGACAATGTGTGAAGTCCTTCCCGCGATGCATGCACTAACTGGCTGTGACATTACTAGCAAATTTGGCACGAAAGCGCTGGTATCAAGGCAGAACCTGTTCTGTACCTAAAGGACTTTGGAAGGGCACAGACGAATGTGCGGACTGTGTGCACAATGCCGAGAAATACCTGGTCCAAGTGTTAAAAGGAGAAATCATGGCATTGAAACGATGGATTGTTTACGTTACAACATGTACCATCACAGAAGTCGATGAACATTATTGACCTTCCCCAACCAGCTATGCTACGGAAGGTCATATTCATAGGGCATTCTATATGACCTATATGCAAGTCAACTGTTTAGGAGATTTTTCGCTAAACCCACAAGACTATGGGTTTATGATGGAAAACGAATGTCTCGTACCAATGAAATACCATCGTAATTTGCCTGAAGAAGTAGCTTTAAAATGTAACTGTGTGAAATGTGCCACTCGCTTCTGTCCTTGTAGACAAAGAAAAGTTCGATGCTGCATATTCTGTAAATGCCAGGCAAACAATCAGAGCAGCCAATGCAAAAACCCTAACGGGGTTATTCCACTAAGTAGGTGCGGTTTGTGCAAATTATAAGCAACGTAATAGTCGGAGTTTGATCCCACTGTATACCAAACTGATCGAGTTATTTAAACAGTTTTGGATTCATGAATAATGTGTACTGCATTGTGCATGGTAAATAACGGTGCTCAGGATTTATTAGTATAATTTAAATGTTACTAAAGTCTCATTCAATGTAAAACACGTTTCTTATTTATTCTACGTATAGTCCTGAGGGGGGTCCTGTGTGCAATCATATGTCCCCTAATTTCGACTCTTGATCCTTGTAGGGACCTGTGTCCTGGTCAATTAGAGCCCCTGTACTGGAATTAACAATTACCATTGTTGCTTCTGCAAATTGATTGGTCTGAGTAAAATCCTTGACCCCTAAAACCATATTAGACACACAATTTATTCTTCCAGCTCAATTCTGAACCTTGACAGGCTAGATGAAAGGGCGCGGCGGCCATATTGGCGGCCATTTTGGATTTCACCGTTATCCCGTACTTTTTTAACCCTGCAAATGATTTTAATGGATTCCTTCACCCCAAAAACCTAGGTAAAGACACGAAATTTATCACTCTAGGACAATTCCACATGGAGTTATACTGGTATAATGACGCGGCGGCCATCTTGGACGCCATCTTGAATCAGCCCGCGGACTAACATGTCAAGCCTTAAATAATAATAGCTTGCTAATATTCAAAGGTGAGCCACACTTACAATTCAAAGGTAAACTAGAAGGCATCTCAAAAGTGCAAAGCTCGTCCGTGCCCGCTTTATACTCAAACTAAACTCGACAAAACCGACAATTACAAAAAAAAGAAGAAGTTGGACATTTTATTAATTTCAGTTCTCTACAATCACAAAATAAGGGTTTGTTGAAGATTTGTTGACAAAAGCTCAATTGCTCAAAATGTTACGGCCTGGACAGACACACAGAAGTGATTGCCAAACCCCGTCTTCAGCTGCGTGGGGAATGGGCTAAACTAGAATGACACTCGGTAGAGCGCATACCTCTGCCAGGCTGAACAGTTTACGTTTTGTATCCCACTGATAAGCCGGATCTGGATGCATACCTTAACCAAAATCGAATCGGCTTGTTCTTGTCACAAATCAAACTCATCCACCAAGTTTTGTTGTAATCTGTCCACAACTTTTTGAAATATCATGCCGTATATCATTTTTGGCCCATCACTTTGGAAAAGAAGCACTTGAAAAAAAATATTAAAAACTTCTCCTATCCGCTTTTCACCAAAATCTAATCTCGTCGTCCTTTTATGCACGCACACAACCTGTCCACCTAATTTCATCCAAATCCATCAATAACTTTTTGAGATATCCTGCCAGACAGACAAACAGGGGTGAAAACACAATTTCCATCCACCTTCACTGGCGGAGGTAATTACAGTATATAGCAATAATAATCAATAATCATCGTTAATGTGTTGTCTTCAGTTCATAGGCATATGCATCATGATGCGACAACTTGGCAAAAGTATTGTGGGAATGGCAATGGGGGTAATGGGTCTAAAATAGACTAGTTATGCCATTGTTAGGTGCTGTCACCTTAAAATCTAGCTCTTCCACAAGTCTTGACCATGTATAAAAATAAGAACTAGAGGGGGAGCACTCGGTAGAGTGCAAACCTCCGCGCCAATACTGCTGGGTCACTTAAGTGAACCTGATATCCTATTCATTGTAGGTCAAAACGGATCAGACTCTACTGAACCACGATTGAATTAACTAAACTAGATCGACGCGCATTGTAGAAATGCCAAAAAAATAAAATCGAAATCTTTTGAAAAAAAAGTTGCAAAATTTGTTTTTTTTTTCTCTAACAATTTTTTTGGGGTTGGAAATCACTTAAAACATGTAGAAATGCAAAAAAAAAATCAAATATTTTCAAATAAAATCGAAATATTTTTGAAAAAAAGTTGCAAAATTTTCTAAGTTTTTTTTTGGACCAAGTCCAAAATCTAATGGCATGATCCTTGGACCATACCTAATCCCCCACCAAGTTTCGTCGAAATCCGTACAGGAGTTTTTCCGTAATTCTGTTCACAAACAAACAGACAGGGGTGAAACAGTAACCTCCATCCATCTTCGATGGCGGAGCTTAACTAGAGGGGGAGCACTCGGTAGAGTGCAAAATCTCCGCCGCCAATACTGCTAGGTCACTCAAGTGAACCTGATATCCTATTCATTCAATTTGACGTCAACAGTGCTCACAGAGTTATAGTTTGCAACTTTCCCTTTTACTTTTAACTTTACATACTCAATTCATTCGTCATAACTAGATTCCTTGAGACAGAAATTGATTTTACGTGGGTATATCCACCTGAAGTTCCAAAATCAGCCGCAATTATAATTTTGGCATGTTTTTGTTTGGAAATCACTTATAACATGTAGAAATGCAAAAAAAAACAATCGAAATTTTGTTGAAAAAAAAGTTGCAAAATTTTTTTTTTCTCTAACAATTTCTTTTGGGGGGGGGTTGGAATCACTTAAAACATGTAGAAATGCAAAAAAAAAAATTCAAATATTTTTTTCAAAATGGCCGCCATATTGGATTTTGGACCAAGTCCAAAATCTAATGGCATGATCCTTGGACCAGACCTAATCCCCCACCAAGTTTCGTCGAAATCCGTCGAGGAGTTTTCCGTAATACTGTTCACAAACAAACAAACAAACAGAAAGGGGTGAAAACAAGACCTCCGATCTTCGATGGCGGAGGTTAATAATAACAAAAAATAAACGTTTAGCTTGAGTGTGTGGTTTCTGTGTGAAAATGATAGAGCATGTGTCGATGATTGTTTGGAGCTGGTAACCATGACCCTTCTCCATCATAATGTGTCGAACCCCCATTCAACCCCCTCACCCCCGAGGATGGCAAAAGTAAAGCCTTGGGACCAAGTGCTGAGGTAAGAGCTGCGTCCGTGCTGACAAATGTCAGGACCAGCATGAAACTGCTCGCAAGCATAGGTGTGGTGAGAGGCTCCAAGAGGCTGGACGGAGAGCCAATGAGCACACGTTCACAAAGTAAGAATAGCTGAGCGGTTGGGACAGAAGCAGTGTGTTCAGTGGGGACAGTGCAGAGGGAGGAGCTCAGAGTTGGAGCGGAGAGTTGATCGAGAGACGTCCGGTGGAGCCCAGCCAGTTGGACGCGGCGGACAAACAAGGAATAAGTGACACCAGCCAAGTGCGTGTGTTCTCGAGACAATGGAGCTCAGATGCGGTCTTTCCCACCAAAGGCTGTGTCTGTCTGTCTGTCTGTCTGTCTGTCTGTCTGTCTGTCTGTCTGTCTGTCTGTCTCTCTCTCTCTCTCTCTCTCTCTCTCCTATGCCAATCACATGCAGGTATTTCTCTTGTGTGTCTTGTCACCGATGCGTGTCTGAAACCCCCAGTATGACTGAGTAAGTTATCGCGCAAGCCATCGCAGTTTGTGGGAGTGGGGGAAATTGAAAAATGATTTGTTGTGATGTGTGTGCCTTTCCTGGTTCTCCCTGTTCATCTTTGCTTCTTTTGATTTATATAAATCTGTTTCTCACCACTGGTGTGTCAGCCTGGTGTGTGGTTTGGGATTGGATTATTATAAACGCAGCCGTTGGTTACTTGGCACCAAATCTCGCGAGGAGGGTTAAATTTTTGTTACGTTTCCCTGGGGTTGACGATTGGCCCAAATCCTTTTTAACCGGAGAAATTACCATTGATGACAGATCTCAAGAAGAGTTTTTGTACGTCGGAAACTGAAGAAAAGATCTGTTCGGCTTTCCCGGTGGATGACATAGAGTCTCTAAGGACCACCCGTCGCTAAATTTGTGATCGTCTGGATGGAAGATTTGACAACGGGTCCACCGCCTGGTCCACGGTAGCAGTATTAAGGTTTATAATCTTTTAAAATTATAGTTCTAATGGGGAGGCCTGTTCAGTATTCCTAGCAGAGTATTAAGTTCATGATTCCAGTTTAGAATCCCAAAACTGTGTTGATCTGTCCGTGGTCTACTCGCGTCCGTGTCCTTAATGATGTCTTCCAATTATATTTTCCCAAATGAAGCCAATGTACAAGCTCCTCTTTGACCCTTAGACACCGTAGAAAGAAAACAAACAGAATAGAAGCAGGCAACATCCAGGAGGTCTTGGCCCTGGTTACAGTGATTACACGACGAGATATACACATTCAAAACTTCAATGAAGAAAACAAACGTGAAGGTTATGAGAAAAAAACAACAAAAAAAACAACAACAATGCCAAGCTAATCTCCAAACCAAGTCTCTTTCACGCAATACAAGTGCAACGGCATACCACGTCAACATGCATTTCCACTTCACATCTGATACCGAGCTGAAATCAAAGCGGTACACACCACGCATGCAATAGTCACATGTGATTTGCAACCACACACCCCCCAATAGAAGAGCACTTACCCCAAAACGTCCATTGTTGGCAGTTTGGCCTGTTTTGGCGAGCTATAACCGAATAGGATGCTCAAATAGACTACCATGCACCGCTTCAAAGTTAGGCCGTAATCCTGGGAGCGCACACCTTCAATTTTCAAACTTGGAGTCACTGGATTCTTACAGCATTCGGCATTTGTCAAAAGTAACATTGCAGTTCATGAAAGAGTGGCACAAAACTTCAGTGAGAGTACTGAAAATCAAAACGATACATCACATAACACAGGTTACTACAAATATAATTTCAATACAACACAAGCTGTCACTAATGTGTACCGCAACCAAAACACCATGCAGTACAATATTCCAAGCACAATAGAAACCCCGATAGGAAGCGAGTGGAAAAATTTTTTACGACCTTAACAGCGCTTTCACAGAACACCGAACTGAGACAGTTCTTCGAGTGCACAAGCACAAATGCTTTCCAGCTATGAAAGCAAAGAGCTTGGCACACGTTTGCCCAGGCAAAGAAAGGCTCAATTTCCCAAGCATTCTCAAACATCTCTCATCAGTTGATGGCGAAAGATGCATTAATGCAATATCTAACATAATGATCAGCTTGTGGTTCAAGGTAATACCACGAATGGGTCACAAGGGTGCAAACAATGATCAAACAAAGGATTTTTTGCACATCTACAATGAAAAGTATGGCATCATGAAGTTATGCAATACTTAATGTGGTGAGGGGATCATATATCTGATTCTGATGTACAATACTCTATTAACATAGCGTCGGTGCTGCCGAAGCAGTTTTTTGGCAAGGTTTACACTGGGTGGTTTACCATAGCCTTCCCAGCAGTAATTGTGGTAAGAATTTAGAATTTGTTTATGGTGCCAGTGATAGCTCATTTACTCTTCGCGAAGGACACCGTAGGATCTTCAGAGTCCACCAACTAATGCCGGCAGACAGCACTCCCAGTTTAACGTCCATCCGAGGGACGGCACACACATCAATGAATCACCCTGCCTGTGAAACATGTGGATGACAGTTTATAGCTGGGTCAGGATTCAAACCCAAGCGAGATAGCTTAGAGGCGAGTGTGCATACCTCTCGGCCCTGAATCTGGGTGGTCAGTGGTTCAAACCCTGGCCGAGTTATACATAAGACTTTAAAAAAATGGTATGCGCTCTTCCCTTGCCTAATGCTCAGCATTTAAAATGATGAGTATGGACAAACAATGCTGGAAAGCCAATGGCAAACCACCAAGTAGAACCCTTGTCAAAAAACTGCTTCGCCACCACCAATGCTTTGTGAAGTTATGATACATCAAAAAAAAAAATAATATATATAAACATTTAAAAAATATAAAAATAAATTAAATATAATATACAGGTGTCCCAAAAGTCACCTCGGGATTTAGAAATTAAATAACATTTCTGTTTTTTAAATAATTTGTTTTTCTTTTCTTTTCAGAATTCAGATTAACATTTGGAAATTACCCATGGAAAAATTTACAACTGAACAAAGAACCAAAATCGTGGAATTTTATTTTAAATTTCATCGATCAATTATTCTCACCCAAAGAGCATGGACACCGAATAATTTCACGAAATTCAGAAATTTATTGGCCATCACATTCTCCTGATTTTGACGTCTCCCGATTATTTTCTTTGGGGTTACTTAAAGGAGCGTGTGTACATCAATAAGCCCCATACAATTCAGCAGCTCAAGGACAA
>CM068955.1:176753281-176766971 GCA_035128595.1 Eptatretus atami | reverse complement strand
CGGGAGGGGGGGGGGGAGGCGGACGAGGACGAGGACGAGGAGGGAAGGCGACGGGCCCAGGTCTGCAATGCGGGCTCATGCGGTCGTTATTCGGCGGACATTGGGTCTTTGTTGTTGTGTAACGACGGGCGCAAGACTAGGAAAGGGTGTGTGTGTGTGTGTGGTCATGTGTGTGCTGCGAGGGTGAATGGGCCCTTCGAGTCGATCACCTGTGAGGAAACGAGGAGCTCGAGACGCGGGTTTGGCTTGCTCGGATGTTTGCATTGCCGTGCATCCTGCTGTGCGTTCGGGAAGAGGGACCCGTGAAGGAAAGCGGGGCCCTTTCGACTTTTATTGTGTTTGTGCCGGGCCATAATGGTTTCTGATGTGGTTGCACAAATGAGATTGGGAATGAGGCAGTGAGCGAGCGACGGGTGCTGTGTTTGAAACGTGAAAAATGGCGTCGTCCCCTCTTCTCTCCTCCCCTCTCCCTGCTACCCCCCACGCTCACATATTCACTCCCCACTCTCGTCTCCACCTACGGTCGCTCATCCCGATGATCATCCTCCCCTCACGTCCCACCAACGTCACTTTCCTCCTCATCTCGCTCTTCACCACTTTCCTCTCTCCCCGCCTCCTCCACACTTTTGTCTGTCACATATTTGCTCCCAACCCTCCCTCTTTGACACATCACCCCCCCACCCCTCCTCTGACACATCACCCAAACCCCTCCCTCTGACACATCACCTCCACCCCTCCCTCTGACACATCACCCCAACCCCTCCCTCTTGACACATCACCCCAACCCCTCCGCCTCGACACATCACCCCAACCCCTCCCTCTGACACATCACCCCAACCCTCCCGACCGACACATCACCCAACCCCTCCCCTCTGACACATCACCCCAACCCCTCCCCTCTGTACACATCACCCCACCACACACTCAACCTCCCGCATAATAGACACATCACAAAACCCCTCCCCTCTGACACATACCAAACCTCCCTCTACACCTTGCTGTCACTAACTTTTACCCCCAAAACCTCCATCTCCCTATCTAGCCATATCATCACCCCTCAATCGAATCTGCTATATTACACCAAACCCCCGACACACAAAATCCCCTCTTATGCCTGGGTAGATTGGCTTAAAAGGTTAGGGGTGGTGGGACTTAGGATCCTAGGGGTGCCTGAGTTGCAAATCCTGTAGACTGTTGAATAATACCAAGGAATAGAGGGTTAACAATCAGGCTGTCATCACTTTTAATAAGCCGGAAAGGGATCGGCAAAAAAAAATTAGGGTTTAAAGCCATACAAGCATTGCTGGTATAAAAAAAAACCGATAAAAAAACAATACTGGTGTCGGATGTGGCGACAATGTCCAGATTGGGGTGCCCAACTGAATTCCAGAGGGAGAACTGCTTGAAAAGGCAGCAGGGACAAGCAAAGATACTGGCACCATAGCAAAGAGTAGTCCCCAATCTACACTCAATTATCTTACGTCTTCCCATACTGCTATAATCGAACAAGCTAAAAATCATAAAGACGAAAAACCCTTCCGCTCTGCTTGGCCTATATTATAACCCCCTTTCCTCTTCGCGTTTCTCCCTCTCCTTGTCTGTTCCTCGTTCGACTGTACACGGATCACAAGCCTGTGTCCCCCTGGCGGCTGGCATGCCAAATATTACTCCATTCGACCGAATTTTCATTCATTAAAGCCAGCCATCTCTCGACTCGTCGGTTGTGTCATTGCCAATAATGTTGGCCAGTTTAACAAAATTAACACTAAACTTCGTGAAACCTCCTTTAATGCTTTCATTACAGGTCATCAGCAAAACAATATTCATATTCTCAATCACAAATTGTGATGTACTATTCAACCAGCACAAAATCTGGTCACATGAACACGAAGATGTACCCAATACTTCATGTGTCCACTTCGTAAACACCTACTGTCCGGTCACCCATAAGGCGCAGAACTGCGGTGATGCGTCACGATATATCTTTTACCGAGTCACTGGCGCGAGCTACTCGCGTGGCGGAAACAGCCAACTTCGCCCGAGGCACGAGGCGCGAACGCTGCGAAATGTTGTACACGTACTTCCGGTCAATAGTGAACAACCTGCGGTGTGTACACGTACTTCCGGTGACTAGTGAACAACATGGGGTGTGTACACGTACTTCCGGTGACTAGTGAACAACCTGCGGTGTGTACACGTACTTCCGGTGACTAGTGAACAACATGGGGTATGTACACGTACTTCATGTCACTAGTGAACAACATGGTATGTACACGTACTTCATGTCACTAGTGAACAAAGCATGGTATGTACACGTACTTCAATGTCACTGGTGAACAACATGGAGTGTGCACGTACTTCATGTCACTAGTGAACAACATGGGGTGTGTACACGTACTTCATGTCACTAGTGAACACATGGGGTGTGTACACTACTTCCTGTCACTAGTGAACAACATGGGGGTGTACACGTACTTCCTGTCACTAGTGAACAACATGGGGTATGTACACGTACTTCATGTCACTAGGTGAACAACATGGGGTATGTACACGTGACTTCATGTCACTAGTGAACAACATTGGGTGTTACACGTACTTCATTCACTAGTGAACAACATGGGGGTGTGTACACGTAACTTCATGTACACTAGTGAACAACATGGGGTGTGTAAACGTACTTCAGTCACTAGTGAAAACATGGGGTGTGTACACGTACTTCCTGTCACTAGTGAACAACATGGGTATGTACAACATACTTCAGTCACTAGTGAACCAACTTGGGTATGTACACGTACTTCATGTCACTAGTGAACAACATTGGGTGTGTACACATACTTCATGTCACTAGTGAACAACATGGGTGTGTACACGTACTTCATGTCACTAGGAACAACATGGGGTGTGTACACGTACTTCATGTCACTAGTGAACAACATGGGTGTGTACACGTACTTCATGTGAATAGTGAACACATGGGTTAGTTACACGTACTTCATGTGAATAGACAACATGGGGTATGTAACACGTACTTTCATGTGAATAGTGAACAACATGGGGTATGTACACGTACTTCATGTCACTGGTGAACAACATGGAGTGTGCACGTACTTCCTGTCACTAGTGAGCAGCCTGGGTGTGTGCACTATACTTCTGTCACTAGTGAACAACATGGGGTGTGTACACTGACTTCATTCACTAGTGAACAATATGGTGGTGGTACACGTACTTCATGTCACTAGGAAACAACATTGGGTGTGTACACGTACTTCATGTCACTAGTGAACAACCATGGGTGTGTACACATACTTCATGTCACTAGTGAACAACATGGGTGTGTACACGTACTTTCATGTGAATAGTGAACAACATGGCGGTATGTACACGTATTTCATTCACTGGTGAACAACATGGAGTGTGCACGTACTTCCTGTCACTAGTGAGCAGCCTGGGGTGTGTACACGTACTTCTGGTCACTAGCAAGCAACCTGAGGTGTGTACAGTAATTCCAGCCATAGCAAGCAATCTGTGGTGGGTACACGTGCTTCCGGTCACTAGTGAACAACCTGGAGCGTGTACACGTACTTCGGCCACTCGCAAACAACCTGTGGTGTGTGCACGTACTTCTGGTCCCAAGTGAGCAACCTGCGGTGTGTACAGTAATTCAGACCACTAGGAAGCAATCTTTGGTGTGTACACGTACTTCTGGTCACAAGCGAACAACTTAGGGTGTGTACACGCACTTCCGGTCACTAGTGACCATCGAGGGTTGTTTGTGTTCAGTTACCAAGCAGCTAGCTAGCGCTTGCCAAGCCAGCCGCTCCTTATAAACGGTTTTAAATGTAGTGCTTGCTTGATTGCTTAAGCCACTTGGTGAGCGCTCCACAAGAAACTCGGTCACTGAACACACCTCAGATCTTCGGGACGGGTTCATTCCCCCAGAAATGGGGTTAGTATTTCTTTTCTTCACCGCAAGAATGACTTGCAATGCCCCATCTCACTTGGAACGGCACTATTCCATACACATTTACATGGAGAAAATGGGGGTGAGGGGGGTGACTGTCACCGACTGTTGTCAGGTAGGTTGACTGTCACCCTGCTCACCCTGGATCCTCGGGCCAAGTGCTTTGTTCTTTTTTTACCGCCAAAACTGTACCTGTGCCATTACCCCCCCCCCCCCCACCCCAACAGACAAACCATCATCAGGTCGTCATATATATAAGACAGAGAGGCACAGCCCTATTGTGTCTATCAATGTTCAACCACAACTCTGCCCACTATCCTCTTGAAAACGTTAATGATGGCGCTTTGGACGGTCCTCATCTATCCATGTCAAGCATTGACCACTCCGATGATGAAGTAGAGATAAATGGGGCTTCGAGGCATCCATGCAAAATATGAATGGAGAAAAGGGAAAACTCTGAATAAACCCCAAAACAGAGTCTCATTCCTCCCCCTCCCATACAAATGTATAGAACCTTCGACTCGAGGTCCATAGTCAAAACAAGAGAATGATTTTCCTTCAACTCCTATTGACCTCAACCCAACAGGAATATTCCTCTCTACAACCTCATTTTATTGCAGACCGTCAGCACAAAACAAAGAGAGATTCCCACATTTTACCGTCTCAAGCACAAAAAAACCCAAACACAGGACAATGATTTTTCTCCCTCTCCCATACAAACCTCATTTTAAATTAGACCGTCTCAAGCACAAAAACTCAAACAGGAGCAATGATTTGCTCCCCCCCCCCCTGCCCCCCCCACCCCCGCCCCTTGCCTCCTCGCCGTCCCACAGGTCAAAAGAGGAGGCTGATCTCTGTCCCATTGAGCACATTGAGCCATTGAAATGAAATTGGAAATGTTAAATGAGACTTACTGATTTCCTTTTATATTTTTCATTTCCACTCAAAGAGTATCCAATGAATATTTGGCCATTTCTATTGAGTAAATAAATTAATTTTCCGATTACATTCATCACATCGAGTATGTCTCACAAAATTTATTTTAGAACTTCGTTCTTGTTTATGTGTTCTTGTTAGGCAGAAATTAAAATGATAAACTTCTCTTCATATGCTAACTCTTTTGACCCTCCTGATCACATATTCATTTATAGATTGTAGTAAAATGTTTTTTCCATTTTCAATTGATAACCATCAAATTTCAGTCCTTCAAGATATTAATTTTTGTTCTGACATCCTCCAACTTATTGTAATTAAATTTATCCGCTTATTTTGTTTATCTACTTTTACCCCGGTTACTTCCAATAAGACTTATTGAATATCCTTCCACATTCTTTATGTTCCCATTTAAATACCAAGGCATATTACAATCTCCACCTCTTGGTTTGGTTATTGCTTGTTCTACTCAATTTATAAATCAGTAAAAAGACGCCCTTAAACATTGTACTTATAACCATAAGGAGATACTCTTGATTCCATTCTCTAAAATAAATTTTTATCATCAAGAACTCCTATGCTTCTTAATTTAGTCTCTCTGTATATAACACTGTCTCTCATTATCAGATGTCAGGTTTTCTCAACGGTCCTGAACATCTTTTTGCATGCTGATTTAGAAATGTATCTCATGTTCGCTCAATCAGTCAAGTTTTTATCTATCTCAATTTTAAGGAAAAAAAATAATTCAAAATTTTTGTTTTTTTAGTACAATATCGTTTTTGCCCAAATCTCTATGGTGAAAATCACTTAAAATAATTAAAACCAATTCTCGCTATCTAATCCGATTCGATCTTTCAACAAAATCGAATCAATTCGTCATGTCAACCACCCCAACATGTCAACCAATGTTTCATCCCGAATCCGTCCATCAAACTTTTTGGAGATATCGTGCTATGTATCGTTTTTGCACGATCTCGACTCGATGGTGAATAATCACTGAATTTTTTTAGTAGCTGTATCCGGATCCGATCTTCACAAAATCTAACGAAGGTTCATCTTGTCACCACACCGAACCTGTCCACAAATTTCATCCAATCTGTCCCCAACTTTTGAGGATACCTTACACCCAAAACAACAAAAGACAAACACAAATTTTAGAAAGTTAATCAAAATACAAAATTGGAATATCTTGGTTGGACAAGTGTCCACCCCATGAGTTGAATACTGGTGGAAGCACCTTTGCAGCAATTACAGCTTGTGAGACGTTGGGACAGTACTTACACCAACTTTGCACACCTTCATCGGCAAATTGTACATTTTCTGTACAAAAACTGTTCAAGCATCAGCGATTTCTGTGGGGAGTGTTGATGGACAGCAATCTTCAAGTCATGCCACAGATTTTCCATTGGCATTGAGTCTGGCTCTGCATTCGGGATACTCCACTCAAGGACATTATCTTTGTGTTCCTTAGGCACTCCAAGTGTAGCTGGGTTGATGTGCTTCGGAGTCGTCATGCTGGAAGAGAACTTCGTCCCGATTCAGCTTCTTGCAGAGGTGCAGCAGTTTTCCTCTGTCGATTTTTACTGTATTTGCTCCATCCATTGTCCCCTTCTATCCTGACAAAGTGCCCCAGTCCCGCTGATGAGAAACACCCCAACAACATGATGCTCCCACCACCATGCTTCACAGTAGGTGCATGCGTGTTCTTTTGGTATGTATGTTCAGTTGGTGGAGCTTGCGCCAAGCTGAAACTGGGTTTCAGCTGGGTGTGCGCCAACGTACCGTTTGGCTTGCGGCCAAAAGTTCCATCTTGTTTCATCAGACCACAACACGTTTTTCCACATGGCCTTCAGATATCCAGTGTTTGTTTTTTTGCATACCTCAAACGGCAGACTCAAGGTGGATTTCTCTTGAGTAAGCTTCTTTATTGCCACCCTACTACAGGTCAGACTCGTGGAGTGCTGGGATATGTTGTCACAGCACACATTACCAGCTCCATAAAAGGCCTGCTAGCTCTTCAAAGTTGCCATTGGCCCTTAGTGGCCTCTCTGATCAGTCCCTCCTTGCTTGGTCATCAGTTTAGAGGGATGCCTGACTAGGAGGGCATGTGTATAACATTATGCCTTCCATTCTAAAGATTGTCCTTGACTGTGCTCCAAGGGTATTCAAGCCTTTGAAATATTTTTATACCCATTCCCCTGATCTGTGCTTTGCAAAACATTATCCCCGGAGATCTTTGAAAGCTCCTCGTCTCATCGTTGAGTGTATTGCCTGTGAAATGCCACAAACCCAGCAGAGGAAACCCTACAGGAATAAGCTATTTTATTCTGAAATAATCAGAATCACTACAATTTAACACAGGGGCCAATTACTTGCGTGCAGTGATTTTACGTGATTGATTACAACCGTGAGCTAACTTACCAATTGCTTGTTATATAATCCAATCGAAAATCTGTGACACGACTTGAAGATTGCGTCCATCAACGCTCCCATGCAACTTGCAACCGAGCTTGAACAGTTTGTATGAAGATGTGCAAAATATTACCCAATCAAGGGTGCAACATTGGTGGAGAACCGTATCCCAACAGGACTCACAGCGTAATTCTGTCAAATGGTTTTCCACCAAATGTATTAGCTCAGGGGACGGACACTATCCAACCCAAGAATATGTAGTTTGTATTTTAATTAATTTTCTAATTTGTGAATTGTTTCCATCTTGGAAATTTGGGTTACGACGTGTCTAATAAAGCATGGAAAAAGTTCTAATGTAATGCAATTAATTCCAGGTAGAAGCTAACAAAAAGTGAAAATTTTGAAGGGTGTAGACTTCCAACTTCTTTCGCACTGCTACATGTATACCTGACCTTCTGTTTGGCCCCAAATTCAGGACGTGCAGCTTTCTCTTCCTGCCACCATCATTGGTGGACAGCCAGCACCATCACTCAAAGCACCACAAAGATTTACTCGCAAACTCACTCGTTTGCAACACATGGGCGAAAACACTTGATTTACGTGTCTACAAAACATCAAACATATATAATATGTTGTGGTGGTATCCGCGACGGCAGACCGCTAGTTGAGCAGCGAGTCGACTCCACGAACACCCGAATTCAGATCGTACCCTCGATAACTCCGAAGTACGGGTCCCTTACAGGACCATGAATCGTAAATAATTCAACCCATACCACATAGTAACAGGGTAATATTTGCCAAACTTCAAAAATACCTAGAGCCCACATGGGGCATCTACCGGAATTCACACCCTCGGACGAGCTGCGAACGGGACGAGCCGTCCGTGCTCGACCCGTGCGTAACCCAAGCGATGGTTACCAAGTTCCCGTTGTCCAAAGCACAACAGTACAGCACAACAGCCTTTTTAGATCACCCAACACGCCACCGTGCTAACCAATGAAAGCGAAGCGACAGACGAGCTGAAACATCAACAATAGGGATATATTAACAAAGGTGGGGATAGGAAACACATTAAAGGGCCAGATAAACCGACTATAAAGGATGCATAATAATGTACAGCAAAAGCACTTAAACCAGTTGCTACTTAAAACGCCACAGGACACGCACAGCACACACAAAAGGAAATGGACCTCAATGCGTCTATTCGGCTCTCCAGCCGCGGAGTATAGTACGCTGGATCAGATGGCTGCCTATACCTTGGCCGCGAGTCGCGGCTGGATCCACCCCCTCCGGAAGCTCCGGTCGCCCAGATACGGAACAGGGCAGCCAGACGCAGAACCAGCACCAGCGACGAGATAGAGCCAGACCAGCGTCGAGCGAATGCCGACGACGCAGGACCACGCGTCAATGCACCAGAGGCCACCAGCTCAAGCTGCGATCAGAGGTCCAGGACCACGCGCTCGAGCTGCAATCAGAAGCAGGACAGGAGACCCAGTAGCTGCGGACACCGCGCCTTCCCGTCTATATCTTCTCGCTGTCCAGACCACCACACTTCTCTCAGCGGGAGGGGCCTCTTCTCTCTGGCCACTTGTCTCGTCATTGGTCGCGACTCATTCACACATTTCCCTGGCCGTCCTCCATTGGACAGGCCCACGGTGAGGCGGGGCAACTCCCCACTCTTCTGGGCAGGAGTCCCGAGCTGGAGGCGTTTGTGCTCCACCACCTCCTCACCTCTCGCACGTGCGTAATGGCGTCGGGTCGATTGAAGCGAGTCGAAGGCGTTGTTGTTGTTATCGTTGTCATTAGAAAATAAAAAAAACCCTGACTAAAAAATAATCGCGCGCACACATGTAATCCATTAACACAGGTAGGGCCCTAACTATTAACACACACTTATCGAAATAACTAAGCTTAGGGACTGCTGTCTGTCTGTGTGCCCAGGCTTCCAGATCGTAACAATATTAGTTTGTTTCGAGTTTTATTATACTTTCATACAGGCACACAAAACATTTAAAGGCTAGTTTATTACTTTCCATTCTGTTGTAAAAGAACCTGAATAGTCAAAGGCCCACTTCCGTCACGGCCCAATACCTATACAAGCAAATCCTGAGCCTCCACTGGTTTTATTGAGTGCAACTCCACATCTTGTGCTGGTCTGGTTCTCTTTAAAGGAGAGAAGATCATTTGTTAGGTCAATCACCATCTTGTGTCCACAAGTGTTTGGACATTCAAGTTCAATAATGGAGTTTCTTGAATCCTTTTGTTTTGACCTTTAATAGGAACCCATTAGCTGTTTGCCTTTTTTATATGTCCAGATTGAGCAATGTGGTCCTAAAAAGCGGCCTCATCAATCAAGAGACAACTGGAATCTATGCTGCTTTGTCTTGTTGAAAAAGACCCATGTATCGTTAACCTCCAGTTGTGCAGACTTTTCAAGTAGGCTTCCAGTGCATCTACACCTGCCGTTTACTCATCCGATCGGCTCGGGATGAAAACGGTGGAACCTGCCGAGAGGTGATTAAATGATGAGGATTTGCACAAAGGCAACCTTATTCTCGCTCGAACTTCCACACGGTTCGTTCCAGCAGCAGATAAAGTTAAGATGGCTGAAGATGAACTCAAACTGTAAGGTGGCCGACAGGCCTGAGGAGCGCAAATACCATTTGTGCTAGCATTCCATAAAGCTGTGCTACCATGCCTTCTCATTAAAAGTGTATATACTATGATTAAATAAAGGTCATTTGAGAGGATGCACAGAGAGAAGAAAGAGATGAGTAGCAGAAAAGGGACATCAGATGCTTCTAACAGTTATGGTCTGAAAAAATATGGTTTTCAAAGGCACATGACCTTTAACCTGTTGAAATGCAAATCAGTTCATGCTTATATACAGTCGATACTTGTGCTAATTATTGAAATCCGTTTGTAGTGGTTCATAATTATCACAGTAACAACTAGAAGGCACTCGCAGAGGGCATACTCTGCCAACGCAAGCCTATTCCATGAGAACATGTCGCGTCCTATACATTTTCTTTGCGTCCAGTAAGCAGGTTTACTTCATTTTGCCGACCTCGGAAGGATCAAACCCACACTGATGTTATCAACAACACGACAGAGGGCTCGACCTGCAAGACCCTAAAATCTCAGCCAGCCACCTTAAACCGTTAAGCCAACACAGGCTTAATCAAGGGAAATGACTGAAACTGGAAAAGAGAGATGAGAGGAACACTGAAACTAGCAAGCTAGGATGGTTGAGTTTGGAAAGGTTAATGGGGATAAAAGATGAGGGCGAGAATTGGGGTGAACAAGAGAGTGCGCCTGCACTTGTGCTTCTTTGAACCCTGGAGGGAAGAATGAGATTAGACAAGAACAAGCCTCCGGAAGCGTGTTCCATATACATGAGAAGTATGAGGAATAAAGATTGAGGTGTGTAGTCACCATGGATTTTGGAAGTTTAAGTTGGCTGGGGAGCGTTTACACCGATACTGTAAGACTGTATGCAGTCATGAGTTGCTGGAGAGTGTCAGCAGGGCTTAGAGAGTAGAAGAAGCCAATATATACCTGGTGTTGGCTTAATGTTAGGGTGATTGGCTTGCGATCCGAGGATCCTGAGTTTAAATCCAACTCTCTGGCAGGTATATAAATTAAGACCAGGTCGGCTGACCTCTGCCTGGTCATCCTTCCGAGGTCGGCAAAAATGAGTGCCAGCTTGCGGTCATCCTAAGTCGCGAGTGTGACCCGTGCCAGGATTGTGCCCAATTAGCCAAGGAGACTGCTTAGACAGTACCAACGCTCTGCACAGAGTATGTTCCAATGGATGATGGATGGATGATGGATGGATGATGGATGGAGCAATATCAGAGAGGAGCCGAGGGCAACCCCGACTCTCTCCATTACCTTGTACCATCCAGCACCATATGTGAAAGCTAGAGATTATAATAAAATGTCATCATAAAATTCTCTGGAGAAACATAGTGAACATCATAAAAATGGGAATTCTTGCGAGTGTTTAAATTTATCAGACTAGCCATCAAATAATTTCCAGTTCAGCCAGAGAGCGATGTAGCGTTGTCTTTCTATCAGTGGATGGGCACTTATTCATAGTTGATGTCGACGAGGAACAAAACAAGCCCCAACACTTTCTTTCAGTATCCAGACACCACGGTGAGAGCGAGGACGTGGCTTCCATTGATGGCAATGTATTGACTGTGTTCGTGGGGAAGTAGAAGTCCAGAAATGAAGTTGGCTTTGTAACGACACAGCAGACTTGCAAGCAAGCAGATGTAAAATGCCTGAGAGATGGCCAAGAAAATCTTGACCCCTTTTTGACATTTATGACCTCAAACCACTTCTGGAAGAGGGCAGCAGCATTTCCAGTGTTGAGTATCTGGGACAGAATCCAAACTGATGTGTCAGACATCAGGATTTTGAAAACAGGAAGACTTACACAGCAGGCAATGGATTCCATTCCGATGCTTTAAAATTGAAGGAAAGCTTACAGGCTGCAGTGTGAGAGGATCTGTTTTGCATACCGATTGTGGATGGTGCGATGTTTGCCGATTGTGGATGAGGGATGTTTGCCGATGGTGTTGGTCGATGTTGCGATTGGATGGGAGTGATGTTTGCCTATTTCAGGGTAGATGAAGTCTGCTGAAGAACAGCGAATATGGAGAACACACAAAGAAGCCACAACAGAAAGTGAGAACATGGTCACTGATTCCATCTGGCCTAGCACCACAGCAAAGGTCATGCCTGGATATATACTTATGTACCTTCTCACCGACACAAAATAACATTACACGTGTCACCACGGGACAGAATGAATGGGTTGGATACCACGGACACTTGGAGCCACACCGAGGGGAAACATTCTTCATCTCTGGCAGAGTCTGCAGAGATGCCATTTGAGGCAGGGGAAGGATTCATGCAAGTGTCCAGCAAATATGGACTGGAAGCTTTGACGAAGGAGACTTGTTGGAGAGTATTTCCAACACTCCACACACTCCGTACAGTGAGTTTTCTCGGATCGAGTGATTATGCCTCTTCCTGGCCATCCATTCCTCCTGGCTTAGAACTCCTTGAGATGTCCCCAGGCGAATCAGAGCTGCAGGGAATGGACGAAAATAAGAACTATAAATAAAAGGAGCCAGATTTCTCCGTCTAAACCTGTATTCAAAAGAGTTTCTGCCTGTCGTATAGAATAATACGAAATGGTACCATTGGAACACTAATAATCGAATACTGGAACAAAAATTCATTCTGTTTAATCACAAACTTGCCTGGAGTGGTTTAAAAGCCAGTTTTCTGGTATTGCAGAAGAATAAGATAACATGGAGCTTTCATTCATGTTTCCAACGTAACATTTATTTTCATACCACAGCAGGAAACCCTTCACAAAAGGACAGGAAAATATACACAAAATTATACATCGCAATACCTCTCGAAGGCAAGAGAAGAAAATATATAAAGTTACGTGGAAGGAGCACACATTAAAACAACAAGCAACCAACAACTATGACGACAAACATCAATTACGTTCATAAAATATCCTTTCTTTCGGTGTTCGTACGTCATTTTACGTCTTCATTGACAGCATAGATAGACATGCAATACGTTTGTGAATACAAACATGCGTGTTTTTATAAACCCCTAACGACGACGGGCAGGCACACCGATGTCAGGATAAAAGAGGAGCGGGGCCAAGTGAGACGAAAAAAATTTGTTATTGTTAAATGTTATAGACTGTGCTTTCCTGCCACAATATGTCTCATCTAACCATTCGGTGTTTGCTGTATTGTGTGTTCGGTGTGTGATGTGTGTTTGTGTGTTGCTATCTATATACAATTATATATATACATATATCTATAAATAAATATATAATATAATTATAATTATCGAAAGTGTGGAGCATCGACAAGCTCCGAACCCAATGGACGTGAGCCTGCGCAACACACACCAAAGTCTCTGTCTGTTTGACATAGGGTCGCGGGCTGAAGCCTCCAGTTGGGAAGCAACTCTTTGGTGTGCACTTGCATCGACTTTACTGTAGTGGAGATCGAGGAGCGCTCGATCATGCTCCACACATTCGATTGACGCACACCGATCACACGACAGCTTTCTCGTTATTGGTTGCATTCCAGAACAATCGTCTGGGTGACAGACAGAGCTGTTGTTCTTATGGCGATTTTGCAGTCTACCGCTGTGAGACATAATCCGTGGCTGATGCTCACCATTACAGCCAGAGGTTACGATTGAAATACAGCATAATGTGAGGATCTGAGTCAGTTTCGCCACGAGCGGACGCTCGGATCCCTCCGAACACCCGGTCTCCTGAGCCACCGGGCAACAATACCGCGGTATGCTAATCAGCCATGAGATCTCTCTCGG
>CM068955.1:176704633-176716423 GCA_035128595.1 Eptatretus atami | reverse complement strand
TATGTTTGGAGAAAAGTGTGTTAGAAGTTCCAGGCGTATGCCCTTTATATTATGATTATATTATGATATACAATATTTATTACTCTTTAAAGTCGTTTTCTTTATCTAACGTCTTTTTTTTTCACTTCTTCTTTGTTTCCCTATTATTTTCACTTTTTCTCCCAGTCCAGACTTTCAACCCTGAACCTCTCTGTCAAAATGAATCATTCTCATCCCCAGGCGCTCCCCCGACCCCACTATGACACGTGCACCTCTTATTAACCCCACGCCATATCAACCATCCTTTTCCATTTCTTCACGAGCCCTGATCATGTTAAAAAAACAACAAAATGTCCAAAAAAAAAAATAAAGTTATGTAATTGATGGTGATTACTGTGAGGAACAGTTTTATATATATGAAGGAGAAGGATACTCGGTCGAGCGCATACCTCCGCCACGCATTGCCTGATCCATGAGAACATATCGGGTCCAGAGATTTTTTTAAATATTCATACTGTGCAGGACAATATCGTTTTTGGCCCTTTCTCTCAATGGTGAACAATCGCTTTAAAAATTAAATAATTCTCGTATCCACATCCGGATCCGGATCTTCACAAAAATCTAACCAATTTGTCCTCGTCACACACCCAAGCTGTCCACCAAGTTTCGTCCGAATCCGTCCACAACTTTGTGAGATATCCTGCACACAGACTGACAAACAGAAAGGGGTGAAAACATCACCTCCTTCACCTTCGGTGGTGGAGGTAAAAGAAGACGTGTCATCATCCCCCACTCCTATTGATACCCCACAACATTTGTGTATTCCCTAATAGTGACGTGTCATCATCCCCCACTCCTATTGATACCCCACAACATTTGTGTATTCCCTAACAGTGCATGAAAAATGTCAACGCTCGAAGCTTACAGAACTTTCAATCACTGATACAACAACACTGTGTGTATCACACCCTCTGCATTTTAAAAACACGTCCACACATTTAAAAACATTTCCTTTTCAGGATATTGATAAAGTGAGCTGTCCATCTTTAAAAATCAAACTGCTGTGATCAAGTAGAAATACATACCTTTCATTTCCAAATGATCCATTCCTTGGAGCATCTGAGTCCGATGGTAAGGGCGAGCACACGGTGTCAGACATCATGAAGATGGTAAAGTCCGAGCATCCCTGAAGGTCATGTCCTGTACCAGGCGGTTACCACTCAATAGCCCCAGATTGGGGTAGGGGGAGGGGGGAACGTATTATCTCCACGGCTGCAATAAGGCGCTTGTCATGACTTTCCTTCGCCCTTACTTGACGTTATTCCTTAGTGGGATCCACTGACCGAACAGATGACCTCGGATTACAGGGGGGTTCCTTTTCTGTTCTCTCCATTGTTCTCACCTTCACGGTGAACACGACAGAGCAAACATATCGTTGGAATTACTTTAAAGAACAATGACTTATAGTGGGCCTTTCAAGATCATATATATATATATACATACACAATCAATGTGCGTCTCTCTGTCTCTCTCTGTCTCTGTCTCTGTTCTCTCTCGTCTTCTCCTGTCTCCTCTTCTGTCTTGTCTCTGTCTCTCTCTGTTCTCTCTCTGTTCTGTCTCCTCTCTGTCTCCTCTCTCTGTCTCTCTCTCGTCTCTCTCTCTCTCTGTCTCTCTCTGCTCTCTCTCTCTGTTCTCTCTCTCTCTCTGTCTCTCTTCTTCTTCTCCTCTCTCTCTCCCTCTCTCTTCTCTCTGCTCTCTCTGTCCCTCTCTCCTTCTCTCTCCTTCTCCTCCTCTGTCTCTCCTCCTCTCTGTCTCTCTTCTCTGTCTCTCTCTCTCCTCTGTCCCTCTCTCTCTGTCCTTCTCTTCCTCTTTCCTCTCTGTCTCTCTCTCCTCTTCTCTTCTTCTTCTCGCGTTCTCTCTCTCTCTTTCTTCTTCTCTTCTTTCTTCTCTCTCTTTCTCTCCTCTCTCTCTTCTCGTCTCTCTCGCTCTCTCTCGTCTCTCTCTCTCTCTCGCTCTCCTCGCTCTCTCGCGCTCTCTCTCTCTGTCTCTGTCTCTGTCTCTGTCTCTCTGCTCTCTCCTCTTCTCTCTCTTCTCTTCCTCTCTCTTCTCTCTCTCTCTCTCTCTCTCTCTCTCTCTCTCCTCTCTCTCTACATACACATATATATATATTATATCATTTATATATATACATATATTATATACAGTGGGGAGAAAAGTATTTGATACACTGCCGATTTTGCAGGTTTTCCCACTTACAAAGCACGTAGAGGTCTGTAATTTTTATCATAGGTACACTTCAACTGTTGAAAGAGCGGAATCTAAAAAAAAATCCTGAAATCACTTGTATGATTTTTAAATATTAATTTGCATTTTATTGCATGAAATAAGTATTTGATCACCTACCAACCAGTAAGAATTCTGGCTCTCACAGACCTGTTAGTTTTGTCTTTAAGAAGCCTCCCATTCTCCACTCATTACCTGTATTAATTGCTGCACCTGTTGAACTCGTTCTGCATAAAAGACAGCTGTCCACACTCAATCAATCAGACTCCAACTCTCCACAATGGGCAAGACAGAGAGCTGTCTAAGGACATCAGGGATAAAATTGTAGACTTGCACAAGGCTGGGATGGGTACAGACAATGGTAAGCAGCTTGGTGAGAAGGCAACAACTGTTGGCGCAATTATTAGAAAATGGAAGAAGTTCAAGATAACAGTCAATCTCCCTCGTCTGGGGCTCCATGCAAGATCTCACCTCGTGGAGCCTCAATGATCATGAGAAAGGTGAGGGATCAGCCCAGAACTACAGGCAGGACCTGGTCAATGACCTGAAGAGAGCTGTGACACAGTCAAGATCAAAGAAAACCATAAAAAACGTCAAACGCCGTCAAAAAATGCAGCGAAATTTTAGATTCCATCCTCAAGCCCAACCAAGCCGAATAGCCAATCAAATGACAACAAAAAAAAAGTCATTGGCTGATAAAACGAGAAATGAACAAGTCTATCTAAAGAAAAAAATATAGACAAACCACCATAAGTAACACACTACGCCGTCATGGATTAAATCCTGCAGCGCACGCAAGTCCTTGCTCAAGCCAGCGATGTCAGGCGTCTGAAGTTTGCCAATGACCATCTGGATGATCCAAGGAGAATGGGAGGTCATGTGTCTGATGAGACCAAAATGAGCTTTTGGTTTAAACTCCACTCGCCGTGTTTGGAGGAAGAAGAAGGATGAGTACAACCCAAGAACACCATCCCAACCGTGAAGCATGGAGGTGGAAACATCATTCTTTGGGGATGCTTTTCTGCAAAGGGGACAGGACGACTGCACCGTATTGAGGGGAGGATGGATGGGCCATGTATCGTGAGATCTTGGCCAACAACCTCCTTCCCTCAACAAGAGCATTGAAGATGGGGCGTGGCTGGGTCTTCCAGCATGACAACGACCCGAAACACACAGCCAGGGCAACTAAGGAGTGGCTCCGTAAGAAGCATCTCAAGGTGCTGGAGTGGCCTAGCCAGTCTCCAGACCTGAACCCATAGAAAATCTTTGGAGGGAGCTGAAAGTCTGTGTTTCCAGCGACAGCCGAAACCTGAAGGATCTGGAGAAGTCTGTTGGAGGAGTGGGCCAAAATCCCTGCTGCAGTCTGTGCAAACCTGGTTAAGAACTACAGGAAACGTCTGATCTCTGTAATTGCAAACAAAGGTTTCTGTACCAAATATTAAGTTCTGTTTTTCTGATGTATCAAATACTTATTTCATGCAATAAAATGCAAATTAATTATTTAAAAATCAAACAATGTGATTTTCAGGATTTTTGTTTTAGATTCCGTCTTTCACAGTTGAAGTGTACCTATGATAAAAATTACAGACCTCTACGTGCTTTGTAAGTGGGAAACCTGCAAAATCGGCAGTGTATCAAATACTTGTTCTCCCCACTGTATATCATTGAAAGATTGAAACATCGCCAGCTTCGATTGATAAAGGCACCAGTAGACATCAGAACAGTAGGGGTCATATTGGTGGTTAGTGTTTACATCAGAACAGTATCAGGGTCATATTGGTGGTTAGTGTTTACATCAGAACAGTATCAGGGTCATATTGGTGGTTAGTGTTTACACATAAACAGATTCAGGGTCATATTGGTGGTTAGTGTTTACATCAGAACAGTATCAGGGTCATATTGGTGGTTAGTGTTTACATAGAACAGTATGAGGGTCATATTGGTGGTTAGTGTTTACA
Organism: Eptatretus atami; assembly: GCA_035128595.1. Lineage (NCBI taxonomy): Eukaryota > Metazoa > Chordata > Myxini > Myxiniformes > Myxinidae > Eptatretus > Eptatretus atami. The sequence continues at coordinate 176,712,203 of CM068955.1, read as the reverse complement.
TCAGAACAGTATCAGGGTCATATTGGTGGTTAGTGTTTACATCGAGACCATATCAGGGTCATATTGGTGGTTAGTGTTTACATCAGAACAGTATCAGGGTCATATTGGTGGTTAGTGTTTACATCAGAACAGTATCAGGGTCATATTGGTGGTTAGTGTTTACATCAGAACAGTATGAGGGTCATATTGGTGGTTAGTGTTTACATCAGAACAGTATCAGGGTCATATTGGTGGTTAGTGTTTACATCAGAACAGTATCAGGGTCATATTGGTGGTTAGTGTTTACATCAGAACAGTAATCAGGGTCATATTGGGTGGTTAGTGTTTACATCAGAACAGTATGAGGGTCTATTGGTGTTAGTGTTTACATCAGAACAGTATGAGGGTCATATTGGTGTTAGTGTTTACATCAGAACAGTATGAGGTCATTGGTGGTTAGTGTTTACATCAGAACAGTATGAGGGTCAAATTGGTGGTTAGTGTTTACATCGAGACCATTATCAGGGTATATTGGTGGTTAGTGTTTACATCAGAACAGTATGAGGGTCATATTGGTGGTTAGTGTTTACATCGAGACCATATCAGGGTCATATTGGTGTTAGTGTTTACATCAGAACAGTATGAGGGTCATATTGGTGGTTAGTGTTTACATCAGAACAGTATGAGGGTCATATTGGTGGTTAGTGTTTACATCGAGACCTATCAGGGTCATATTGGTGGTTGTGTTTACATCAGAACAGTATCAGGGTCATATTGGTGGTTGTGTTTACATCAGAACAGATCGAGGGTCATATTGGTGGTTAGTGTTTACATCGAGACCATATCAGGGTCATATTGGTGGTTAGTGTTTACATCAGAACAGTATGAGGGTCATATTGGTGGTTAGTGTACATCAGAACAGTATGAGGGTCATATTGGTGGTTAATGTTTACATCGAGACCGTATCAGGGTCATATTGGTGGTTGGTGTTTGCATCGAGACGTATCAGGGTCATATTGGTGGTTGGTGTTTGCATCGAGACCGTACAGGGTCATATTGGTGGTTGGTGTTTACATCAGAACAGTATGAGGGTCATATTGGTGGTTGGTGTTTGCATCGAGACCGTATCAGGGTCATATTGGTGGTTAGTGTTTACATCGAGACCGTATCAGGGTCATATTGGTGGTTGGTGTTTGCATCGAGACCGTATCAGGGTCATATTGGTGTTTGGTGTTTGCATCGAGACCGTATCAGGGTCATATTGGTGGTTGGTGTTTGCATCGAGACGTATCAGGGTCATATTGGTGGTTGGTGTTTGCATCGAGACCGTTCAGGGTCATATTGGTGGTTAGTGTTTACATCGAGACCGTATCAGGGTCATATTGGTGGTTGGTGTTTGCATCGAGACCGTATCAGGGTCATATTGGTGGTTGGTGTTTGCATCGAGACCGTATCAGGGTCATATTGGTGGTTGTGTTTGCATCGAGACCGTATCAGGGTCATATTGGTGTTGGTGTTTGCATGAGACCGTATCAGGGTCATATTGGTGGTTAGTGTTTACATCGAGACCGTATCAGGGTCATATTGGTGGTTGGTGTTTGCATCGAGACCGTATCAGGGTCATATTGGTGGTTGGTGTTTGCATCGAGACCGTATCAGCTCCCATTTAAACCTTTCATCCGCTTTTATCGCTGAATCTCATCCAGTCGAGGACAGAATCAGGATTATTGATTCAGCCCCTTCACAGTCTTGCTCCAAACGGTGCCATCGTATATAAAACCTGTTTCATTGCGGACATATGAACTCCTTTCCAAATGATCCCATATGAAAACATGGCCCATGTACATATCATTGGTCTGATGGCAAAGGTCAGATCCTCAATGTTGTTAAAGTCATATCGGCAACTCTGACATGATGCCAAGGTTGTTCTAGCCGAATCTAGCGGATCCAGGACAGGTGAGAAGACTTAAACACTTTTACCTGAGAAGTCCCGATGAAATATGGACGTTAGAGATGGCACTAAAGGTGCTTGGAGATGTTCTGGGGAGATATGTGGGATGTGGGAACGGGGTCCTGCAGAGAGGGGACAACGTCCCGCCACCTCCTCTGCTCCCTTCCACCCCCAACAAGAAAGCAACGGTCGTGCACCAGCGAAGCTCAAAACCGATGTTTAAACCTTGTTGGTTTTTGTTTTCAGCCAGTGCCACATTTTCCCATCAGTAGGCCAGTTTCCTGATGCCATTGGAATAAAAGTCACCTTTTTTTTGCCTCTGAAACCTGTTTTGACTCCTCCTGGTGGACTTATCAGCAGTACAAAGACCAATATGGTGGAAGGTCATCGATTGTTTGAGCTGCTCTAGATGCATAGATTGGGTGGCATTATTTATTCATTCTGTGAGCACATTATTCATTCTAATGTCACTAGTCACTGACACACTGAAATTCCACAGGAGGGAGCCATATCACATGATGCATTCATGTCTTTTCCCTGAAATCAGCCGCTTTTCCATGATGAAAGACCATGATGGCGTCATCATCATGTTTCACTTCCATGAAAGCCACATGACGGGAGGACATTTGATGCACGTGACCTGAACGAGAATGTAAGAGTAAGAATTGCTTTGAGTTGCAATGATTTCCACTGAACTTGACCTTTGATGAGTGAACTTGTTACCGTTTTCCCCGCTGCACCTCATCACAATCTGCCATTTTCGAAAGACGCCTGTGAGGTGTGACATATGACTTAAAACAGTGCAGATTTGAACATCAGATGCACGAGCAAAAATGGCTTATTACCTCCACCACCGAACAGAAGGTGAAGGAGGTTGTGTCTTCTCACCTCTCGATCTGCTTGTTACTCGCAAAATCGAAGATTTTTCAAGCGCGGTATACTTACCGGTCAGTCGATTTTGTTATTCTGTCTGTCAATCGCCGACAAGTCACAATTCCACAACCGATCATCATGAAACCCCAACAACTTATCCAGGTCGTCTCAACTGAGAAGTCCATTGATTTTGAGGTCAAAGGTCATGCTGAGGTCAAATTTCTAAAATCCTCATTTTTCATTCGATTGACTTGAAACTTGAAGAGGATTTATATTTCAGGTCACTGAATTCAACCAGCCAATCGTTTTTGAGGTCAACACGGACCAAAAGGTCAACATCGGCCGGATTTCGAAAATTGTCGATTTTCATGCGATTTACTTGAAATTTGAAGAGGATTTGCATATTTGATCATTGAATTCAACCACTAATTATTTTTGAGGTCAGATTTGTTTCACTGTCTTTGCGAGTGTTGTGCTCTGCATGATGTCTTCTTTTAGTTTGTTTGTCTGTTTGTGTGCAGGATATCTCAAAAAGTTGTGGACGGATCCAGATGAAATTTGGTGGGCAGGTTGCGTGTGTAACAAGGACGAACTGATAAGATTTTTCTGAAGATCTACTCGAATTTTTTAAAGTGATTCTTCACCATTGAGAGATTGGGCTCAACCGATATATAGCATGATATCTCAAAACCGATATATAGCATGATATCTCAAAACCGATATATAGCATGATATCTCAAAACCGATATATAGCATGATATCTCAAAAGGTTGTGCACAGATTCGGACGAAACGTGGTAGACTGGTTGGAGGCGTGACATGGAAGAATCGATTCGATTTTGGCGAATATTTTTTTAACATTAAAAAGGATTTTTCACCAATGAGAGAGGGACCAAAAACGATACATAGCATGTATCTCAAAACGTTGTGGCTGGATTATAACAAAACATGGTGAATGAATTGGTTCAGTGACAAGAACAAGCCAATTCCATTTTGGTTCAGGTCTCGATGCAGATCCGTCCTATCAGTGGATACAAAAGGTAAACTGTTCAGCCTGATGGAGGTAGGTGCTCGACTGAGTGCCGTTCTATTCTTTTCTCAATCCAGTATCATGATTATGCTGTGGATTTGATTTGTGTATGTTTTTTTTTAGGTAGGTTATGATGGTTTTATATATGATAATATTTTCTGGAATATTGATTGCATGTTCACTAAATTTGTGAAGGACGTACTGATCATGTTGATCAATAAGAGCCATACTTGAAATAGCCCAAAGCGATTATAGTTGTTCTATTTGTTTTTACACTATCTGCCCACACTCCTGACCCCTTAATATCAACATCATCATATCAATGTGGTGAGATCAATCTATTTTATTTTTTTTTCAATTTCAACAGAAAATTCTCTTTGCGTGTTCTGTTCACTTAAAGTAATGCCGGGTTCGAGTATTAAAGACTGGAGATATCTGTAATCTTATGCTTCACGAAAAGAAACAAAACTCATCAAAGTCCTCGCAGAAGAGAGGAAAATAAAAACCTGAGCAGTGACGTGACATGCGAGATGCGGATGAGAATGAATATGTACAACTAAAGAGTTTATAGAACACATTACCCCGCGCTGCCTTAAGAAAAGGGGCGTGGGTGGGGTCTGTGAGCGGAAATTTTGATTGGTCGTGATGATGAAAATGCTGTAATATTTTGTGCAAGTACTGCTAAAATGAAGGGTTTTGAAAAGGGCTAAAAAGACAATTTGTGTTCTCGTGTTCAAGTACACAATTCAATTGAAATAAAATTAAGATTTTCATGGTTGTCGAAAAATAATACCAGAAGTTAACCGCCATTGATGCAGCGTCTTTTACAACACCTTATTTAACATGTTACATTAGTTATTAGTGCTTGTTGTTTGTGTCCTTTATGACATCCTTAAAACAATAAGTTTCCTGTCTGGAATGCTTTTCAATTTTGTTTGACTGCCAGGCGGGCAGACAGAGTAAAAATATTGTCTAACTCCTCTCTGCACATACGTGATTGGGACAAATTCAAAGCCAAAGTACTGATAAACTACAGCTTCGTCTTCCAATTCAAGTTCCAATTTGTGTTCAAAATATAACGTTCAATTTAAATCAAGTTGTTCCTTGAACATAAACTTGCGTTTGTAGACAGAAAGACGGACAGACAGAAATGAACCAATTGCTGAACCCCATTTTTTTTTTGTTTGACATGCGCAGGGTAATTATAATGAACGAATATGAACTGTAATTGCATCACCTTGATTCTCTATCACCTTGAAAATGATCCGTCACGCAGCTTTAAATTTGAATTGCAATTGTAAACTTGTCAAAGGGCGCATTATAAGTGGAGTGATTTCTGCTGAAAAGCAACAAAGTGGTAACACCATCATTTTCATTTCAATAGGTCCTCGTCATATTTTATCAAATGATGTACGTCATTAAAATATAAAAGGTATCGTAAAATGTGATTTTGCAGCAAACGAGAGTATGCTGAAAGATCAAAAGACTTGTACATTATTCCACCTGTTGCCGCGTGACTTCAAACCTCGACTGTCTCATATGCCCAGAAACAGAAGAAGAAAAAAAAAATCACGATAATTAGTCATTTCACAATAATTATACAAAATACATTCTGAAGTTAGTATTACATGTTTTTACTTCTTTCCACCATCGGACTATAACCGCAGTGAGAAAATGATGTCATGACAGGTAAGCAGTGTTAATTTTGCCATAAAAACCAACCAAACTAGAACAGAACTCAGTGGAGCACATACCTCCGCCAGGTGGATTCGTTTAGGATTTGTATCCCAATGATAAGTAGAATCGGGATTCGGACCTGAACTAAAATCGAATCGGCTTCTTGTTGTCACCTACCCGACTCATCCACAAAGTTTCGTCCAAATCTGTCCAGAAGTTTTTGAGATATTGTCCTATATATCGTTTTTGGCCCCATCTCTCAATATTATGAAGAATCACTTAAATAATCCTCGTATCCGGATCTGGATCTTCACCTAAATCGAATCAATTGTCACACACCCAACCTGTCCAAAAGTCTCGTCCGATTCTGTCCACGACTTGTTAAGATCTCCTGCTCACAGACAGACAGACGGACGGACAAACGTGGGTGAAAACACAACCTCCATCCACTTACGGTGGTGGAGGTAATTACACATAATTCATACAGAATGTTAATTTTTTTGTGTGTTTATTTTTTTTTGAAATTTGGATTCAGTTCAGTTCCTTGGTCATCTTCTCTTGGATGGACGATTCTCAATGGTCATCCATATTGTTTTAAACTCTACAGAAATGTAGTTTATCGAAAGTTGGTGAATGCATAATGAGGTCGGGTACCTCCTCATGGTATCACTCAGTTCAAATATCGTCCCGAGCCCATGGAGTAACTCTATGAAAGGCACGATGATGTGATCTTTAACATGCATGAGCAAATGCTAGTTGATAGGAGAGTTAGCTTAATGTCCTCTCCGGAGGATGGCGCATTGAGTGATGCAATAACAGTTTGTAGCGTGGTACGGAATCGAACCGAGACGAGACAAGTCGAAGTGGAGTGACTATACGTGATCACTTTGAGCTCTCATATCCAATCCAGGGAAAGTTGATGAGTTTTACTCCAGCCATTGGTGTAACTTGCATTCACATCATGAAGGGGTGTACAGTATGTCAACAACAAATTGCAGCATTTGCTGCACGATGAATAAACACTCAACATCGTCTAAACAGGCATGGGTTTTCTTTTTATTGCATATCACATGGAAAGATCCCAAAAAACCGAAAGTGTTCCGTGATTTGCAACTTACGGCTCCATCAATCGACATGAACACAGAGCTTCCTATGCAGAGGGCTGTCTCTAAAAGCACATAGAACTGTGCAAATGTTTTTTTTAATGAACTGTTTCTTGGGGCAGGCATGGACACCAAAGTCGACCACAACAGACAACCTCAAATCTCCTCCACCTGTGCCATGTATGTAAAACGCCATTTACCAACATCCATCACCGCATAACGTAAAAGCCCTGTACAGCCTATTCAACATCATCACCATCCCCCCAACCATGCACCCCTTTGGTACCCAAGTCATGTTATACTGTAGTTCTGTTTGGCACAGTTTTGTTGTTAAACACAAGCCACAGGTTTTGCTTCCAGCCTACGGGCCTGGGCCAAGCCTCAGGTGAACGTCGCAGAAGCATGGAATTTGCAGGTCATACCCTGATGTTGAAATGCAAGCACAGAGCATACACATACATATACACACATGGTGCTTAAACGCTCGCAGGTACACACACACACACACACACACACACACACACACACACACACACACACACACACACTCACACTCTGAAATCTTTGTTGAATAAGGAATGGAAAATTCAACACAAAGTGAACTTTTTGGCACCAAAATCGTAGCTAATTATTAAATTATCAGATACCATCACCGAATGGTATCAATCGTGGTACAGTGGAAATTGCTTGAAACAGCTACGAGAAGTGCATGACGAGACAGCTGTTGCTCCGAAATGACGAACTGTGAGAGTGCTTGCACCGCACTTTGATATTGTGGTCACAAAAGGCAACTCGTCACCCAAAACCATGACGGCGGTGGCACACAAACTTTGAAAGATCTGTAATAAGGAGCATTATTTCAGCAATCAAAAGTAAGCCGGTTGGGTTCATCCAAATTTACAATTCTTCCCAAACTTTGAAGCACAGAAGTTTTCTTTCGCTTTGGCCAGGTAACCCT
>CM068955.1:176662111-176686331 GCA_035128595.1 Eptatretus atami | reverse complement strand
CTCATTTAAAAAAAAGAAGAAAAGGAATCATTGACAACGAACCATCATATTTCTTTTGGTTATAATTAGTTAAACTTTTGTTTTGAGATTACAATTGAGATCCTTTCATCATAACAAAGTCTCTAATCCTATTTAATGTATTGGGGTCTTCAAGTGACAAAGGTAATGATTGGTTATATCAGTGGGGTACGCACGCCTGTTATTAATAACTTGTATTTATTGATTAATATATTGTTCAATAACTGTACCTATGGACCTTGTTAATCTGTTAATTGAGGATAGAGAAAAGTTACTGAGAATTGAATCAAGATAATAATATATTAAGTTTGAGGTACTTACATAATATTGAAAGAGGGTCTGCGTTATTAAATTTATCGACAGATTGGTCAACATTACCTATTAGGAATCATAAGTTAACTGCAAGGGAAAATCAAGTTACGAGGTAAAACAGCATGGTATTTACTAAACCATAATGCAGAATGGCTGGAAGAGTGGCGAGACCAACAGCAATCATGAAATCAATTAATGGATTAGAATTGTACCATGTATTGTTACTTGTATTGCTCTCACTGATTAGAGGCTGGTACTGACCTGACTGTAATTTAAATAAAATGCCTCTACAATTTGTAGAAAGACAAACAAAAAGGATAAACAAGAATTATGCAGAGTACAAAAAGACATGCCATGAATAAATGTTAAATCGGTAAGAATAAAAGAATTATATTATTGAAAAGAGTGCAATGATGCTTCAAGCCAATTTAAATATTACCTGGTTATCTGTCTTCCGATTTAATGGTCACACGTGATTTTGATTAAGTGGTACTTATTGTACGTTTACTTAAGTAAGTTGAGGTATTTCTAACACTGACTTCACCATCTTTCATCAGAAGGAAGTGCAAAGTTAGCCGGAAATAATAAATAAATAATGGCAGTTGCTCTGGAACTACTTGTAAATGAAACTCGTGAATTGTTCAGCAATATGAATGTTAAAATGGTAACTGTGCAAAATCGAATCGCTTTGGATTCGGTACTTGAAAGAAGTAGCTAACTTTCATAATTATTTACAGATGATGGAATATTTTTGGTGAAAAGAATATTTGGTTGCAAATTGGAACCTGATAAAGACTGTTGCCCTTTCACATGGAAATAGCAAATGATGAATGATTTTGAGTGTACATACAACCGAGATTTCTGTATATTTTAGCATGTCGTTTAGGGAAATAACAAGGAAAGGGATAAAAATATTGATGTGACATATAATGTAAGTTGAATGCTTCTGCAGGAACCTTTGTCAGTCTTGTTGAAATACATGAGCCCATGACGTTTATGAATTGGATGTTTAATCGATGCTTAACCTCGATTTTGTTTGTTTCGGAGTGTTGAGGCAGTTGAACCATGCAATGTACGATTTCGTCTAATGAAGCTTTGGAAGAACTTCCACGAAAGATTGGACGATGGGGAGAACCAGATTTGGGTGATTGGGCATTCAACACGTGATCATGAAAACTACCCCTTCCTGAGGAGATAAGATGAGCAAGGTTGGTGAAAAAAACCCACTGAAGAGAAGGTTGGACAAGTCCTAACGTCGCCGTTGCATGGTGCCAGCCAGCCAGGCAAGCTGGAGAATGTCCTCAGCCACACTCACAAATTGCTGCTCTGCAAATACATCGTGAACTTGCCGTGGTTGCTTCAATGCACAACGAAGGCCCTGAAGGTCCACACGGCGAGTCATGCAACATGTGTTCAATGGTGCGGGTGGGGGCTCGGGCAGCCATCGGGCTGCCTCAACGTGCACAGCTCACTTGGTGACTCAAACCTGATTGCACAAACTGCTGCTTACGGGCCCCAAACTCTTCTGGGGCTGGATCTCTGGGTCACCTCTCGAGTCCTTTTCGTCTCCTTCAACCCAGTGTCGGGCCCCAAACTCGTACCTGCCAAGATTATACCTTCTCTGCAGCTCAAGGAGTGCCTCGACTGTGTTTCCCGTTGGGTGCTGCTCTATCTCACCCTGACCTGCTTATCTTCTGACTTCGGGTAGCATGTCTTTTCAATTGTGACACATGCTGATGAACAGCATGAATAAATGGAAACACACTCACGAACCTGGTGGGACATTATTGAAATGGTCGTCATCCAGCATTCTTATGATATGAGCACTCGCTGCCATTGTTGATTGAACTGTGTAACGATATCTTTTCTCTCCAGGAACGGGTATGCTGATCATGTGTAATATAATTAATTCAAATTTTCCTATAAGAAAAAGGGGGAATTGTGGAGAAAATAATTATATTAATGTACTCTCAAATTATAATTGTTGCTGGTGCTTTATAAATTTAATTTTTATGCTATAGTCGAATTGTGTCAGTTATGCTTCCTTTTAGCCAAGAGTCTTTTGACTAAATGTTGAAAAAGGAATGTCTTGCTATGGAACAAGTGACCTGGTTGATAACACCAACTTTTGCCATGTTACATTATCGCTTTTCACCTGAAGACACGTATTGCAGTTGAGTTTTTGCCTAAGGCTTATCAGCCCCTCCACCTCCCAAAAGCATATAAATGCCAGAAAATGTAATCTTGTTTTAGTGCAAATCATTGTAGATGCTTACCATCTCGGTGGGCTGTCTCTTGGTACCAAGTTAAAAATAAAATTATCTGATAATTGTATTTCCGTTGTGGACAGTGAATTAATGTGGCTTTCATTTGAGTAACAGGATTTACCTCGAGTCGGTTAAACGTAAACTACAAAATTCTACAACACATGATGTGCTGAAACCTGTCAGGTATACTATCCTTGCGATTTGGTTATTTTTGCTCATTTTCCCATTGTAACGTGATATCCTTATCCTACATGTAACCACACGACTCAAAATAACTCAAAACTAGAAGGGCACTCTTCGACATTGTGACATCTCAGATGTGCCTCATCCACATTATTACATCATTATAAACTGTACCAAGTTTGATTTAAATCCCTGAGCCCAGATTCAAAATATTACATAATCTGTCTGCCAGACCACGCGTCCAATCAGGTTTGAAATTTAAAACATCTACCCCCCCCCCCCATGACTACGAGATAATAATTGTGAAGTTTCACGTCTATTGATGAAGCGTTTCAAGAAAAATATTTATTTTAAAAGATTTTCGTTCAATCCCATATTGTTGCGGATATGTGACCAATTAATTATTTGTGAACACCCTGGTATCCCAAAAGCTTGGAGAGCATGTGGGTAGTTTCCCATCAATCTGTCAAGCCGTTCTGGAGAAGAAGATTTTTAAAGTTTAATTCTTCAAAAAATCATAGCTGCCAAACCATGTGCCCGATGACATCATACGTGGAGAACTTTTTGTTTCCTCATGGATAGGCGATCATATCGGTAAAGTTTTGCATCATCTGGCCAACCGTTTCGGGAAGATTTTTGAAGGTTTTTATGGAGAAAAATAACAATATGGCTGTCGAACCACGTGACCGATGATATCATCAATTCTTTTCCTCCATACAATTTAGCTCTCAATGACCCTCAAAAAGATTTCCTCCTGATTGGATAAAGCGTTCAACGTATGCAAGTATGATGTCATATGAAGCCACCTATGACATCATCAAAAAAATCAGTTATTTCCCATGGGGAATATGTGACATGTGCCAAGTTTCAATTTTCCCATGGGCAGTTTCGGAGATACAGGGTAACAAAGTTTTTCCTTTTTTCCAATACAGCTGCCACTCCACTTACCGATGTCATCATGATATTCATTAAAACATTCTGTATGGTGAAACTTTTGTTCAATCGGAGAAGAAGCGTTACAGAGAAAACGAGAAAATAGAGAAAATTACACGGATGGACAGATGGACGGACATCCCGAAAACATAATGCCTCTCAGCGAGGCTAAGAATGACATCATACTATATTGAGAAGGGTCTGTTTGTGTGTTTGTTTGACTTCGATGCATTCCCGGAATGCTGGACGGAATGAAAACTGGTTGTTTTACTCGGGGCGTCCATGGGGAAGTGGGGCAATATGAGAATCTGGAGAACACAAATTAATCTCAGGAGTTCAGGTTTGGGGGAGGCAACCCGATTCTTTCTCCATAATCATCACCTCTCACAAAAGTGCCTGTCATTTTTTTCCCAGTTTTTGAATTTTCTGCTAAATCACTTCTTGTGTCAAATTGCCACATGTGTCAAAATGCCTGTCATTGGTATAATTTCTAAGTCTAAGTCATAATGAATCATAATGAAAATCCTAAGTCATAATAAAGATTTGCTGGCAGTTTTTTGTGTTTTCTTCAAAACTGGAAAAAAATGACAGGCACTTTTGTATGAGCGTAACGATATGTATTTTTTGAGTACAGTACAGAACCATGACTCAAAAGTTTTGTTTGAGTACAAGTCATTATGAAATACTGTGTGGTACTGGCGGTTAGGTTAATCCCCCTGACCCAATTTGTGGTGACGGGCGGTTAACACTGCAGCCCGGATGCGTGAGTTGGTTTTCCTTAGGAGCGGACGCGTTGTTCCTCGGAGAAATATAACGTGCGTGGGAGGATTGGGGCATGATGGCGGAGCAACAGAGCACAGATGGATTCACAGGGGGGGCTTTACTCGATCCCCATGCCAAATACACAGCAACTTAAAATAACACAGGGATTTAATGAAAACAAACAATAATTTACAAGGAACAAAATTCACATATACCAAGAAAAAGAGCAATCAGAGATTGCAGACACTCACCAGACTTCTTTTGAGTGGTGTATTTTTATAGGTTTTAGGGTAATCCAATATGGCTGCCAAACCATGTGCCTATGACATCATATGTGTGAACCTTTTGTTCTTCATGGACAGGCGGTCATACGTGTAAAGTTTCGTCTCGATCTGTTCAAGCCATTTCAGAGAAGATTTTTGAAGGCTTTTCTTTTGAAAACAATATGGCTGCTGAATCACGTGGCCAATGACATCATCAATTTTTTTTCTTGTGACCATTTTATCCATACATGACCCTCAAAATTTTTCATACTGATTGGATTGGCTTCTACATATGCTTTGGGCCTCTCACTCTCTCACTGCAGGCAGGTCAGTGGTCTTTTCTGCCTTCTACTGTCTCTCTCCGGTCTCACCCCCCCCCCCCGCTCTGTCTGCAAAATATGTCCACACCATATTTCCGCAGGGCGCTCAAGGTCTGCAACAACCCTCTTCTGGTAAAACTACCAAAATCACGAATCACTGCTCACTTTCACTCTTTCATTCCTCTTTTTTTTCCCGCCTTAGGAATAACCTCCCACACTCTCTTCAATTCCATTCTTCCCTCCAGGCATTCAAAACAGCAGTTCACCACCACCTATTATCTTCCCCATCGAAAACCTCGATCTTTTCTCCTCCAGTTAATCCACCCCAAACCACGTCCTTCGAATTCCCTGCTTTCCTTCCTGAAAGTCCCTGTAATGTCCATCTTGTATTCTCCATGTTCCCCACCCCATCCCTCTCCTCTTCCAAATCTTCCCTAATGTCTCCGTTCCCCACTGTTTTGTCCTTCCCTCTCCGCCCCTCGTTTCAAGCCTCCTTGCTGTGCATTGTGTGTTAGCTCTCATATGAGCCTCGACAATGTATAGTCAGGTCAGGCCAGATTAGATGTGACTTGCTACAGTATCTGTAAACCTGTTACTAACCTGTTCCATTGATCAGGTTGTCGGCAACTAAACCATCTCCCCACCAGGGTTTTTGGTGAGGAGGGTGTTTGGATACGGACACCAGCAGGATAAAAAAAAAACCTGTAAAGGCAGAGGAGCTCAATGTGAGCCAACGACCATCCAATCTAGTATCCAACTGTGTCTGCAGACGTCCTCCTGCAGTTGGGTTACTCTTATTAGGAGGTTGGTGGCAGGATTTGCACTCCGGCCACCGTAAAACCCTTCATTCCGCAAAACACAAAAACGCAAAGAAATCTGAAAACCCACTCCGTGGGAGTACCCCGCTGTGCAGCTTCCCTTCGCAGGGCAGCTCACCGGATGACGGGATGGGGCAAAGCCTTCAGGACCCCCATCTCTTTGATGATAGGAGGGAAACCACGGGGTAAATTCCCGGGTCAGATTGCGGGAGAGTGGTGTCAGAGTGTGCTGAGGTGTCGTCCACCAATTGGCGGTCTCTCTTGGTTAACCTGAGGCGGTCCCTTCGGGTGGTGCCTGGAATGTCCTATCCTAAGAGAGGATGATCATCTGTCTCTGTTATCATCTGAGCTCAAGCGTTTGGACATCGGTTTGCAGCACTCTCTGATTTCGGAGACCGGATTGCGGCGAGATCATGGTGGGTGGTACACCTACTATTGGTCTGGTCGCTCTGATGGTTTACCATTCCCAAGGAGTTGCTGTAGCTGTGTCAATAAGCTGACTCCAACGATAATCGAGGTAACACCGTCAACGAGCGTATTATGAGACTAAGGATTCGTCACCTCTTGGGTGTCATTTCCCAGGTCTCTGTTTATGCCTCCGACTGAGGCGAGTGATCTCACGTGAAGGATGCATTCTACCACCCGCTCGAGTCTGTGGTTTGATGTGCCCCAGACGAGATATACTTCTAGTCTTGCGGGATTCAATGCATCGACTGGAACCGATAGGGATGGTTATGAGAGATGTGTTGGTCCTATGGGTCAGGAACTGCTGAACCAGAATAGCATAAGTTCCTTGACTTTGCAAGAAGTCATGGATTTCGTGTGCCGGTTCATGGTTTCAGCGCCATAAGCTCATCGCTGACTTGGTATTCCAACGCTGGCGGTGTGGCAAAGGAGATTGACCATGTCCCGTTGATGATCGCTGGAGGATGATCCAGAACTGCGGGTCTACCGGAGTGCTCAATTCCTCAATACTGACCACCGGCTTGTGTAGCAACATGAAGTTGCACCTTAAATCCAGAGAATGTACCATCCCAGCTTAGGCTGGATGTTGGCAAGCTCAAGGATGAGAGGGTACTGAGGACTTTGCGAACAAGCTGAGTGGAGATTTGGGGGTCTGGTGCTTTGGGAGGTCCTGAAGAGTTGTGGAGTGCCTTCAGAGACCACCGTCCTTGATGTTGCGCTGGTCTTGGAACTCACCGCAGGGAAAAGAAGAATTTTGTCTCTCAGGGACACTGGATACCATTGACCAGAGTCGCAGGCGCAGGCTGAATGGCAGAGTGAGCTGTTTCAGGGAGCTGAGGTGTAAAACTGTACGTGCGCTAAGGGTGGACAAGGAGGCCTATGTGCGAGGAATCTGTGAGGGGGTAGAGCATCACCTGGGTTAAGTGATTCTCGTCCGCTTACAGGGAATTCGCGCATTGCGTTCATCCAAGCCTATCCCTCGGTGTACTGCAGTGTGAGCAGAGGGTGGTAGGCTCTTGACAGAGGAGTCCGAAGTGAAGGCCCGTAGGCCGTTACTTTGAGCGGTTGTACCAGGCTGATCCACCAGCTGTCGATTTGGACATCAGGGGTGTGACAATCCCTGTTCTGACCCTCCAATCAACTGTGGTTCCACCTTTGCTTGTGGAAACACAGGCTGCGGTGAACCGGTTGAAATGGGGTAAAGCTCTAGGGATCTGTGGCATCCATGCTGAACTTCTCAAGGCTGGTGAAATGCTGCACTCGTGTCTTGTATGCAGTTCTGTGCTCTGCCTGGACACAAGGCATCTCCCAACTGACTGGAAGATGGGCCTTGTTGTCCCTCTCTGGAAAGGGAAGGGTGATCGCCAAGACTGAAACAACTACCGAGGGTGATGCTTCTCTCAGTGCAGGGCAAGGTCTTTGCTCGGATAATTCTTTGATAGGATTCGCCATCATTTGCTTGAGCACCAGCGTCCAGAGCAGTCAGGCTTACACCAAAGAGGTCAACGATGACCGTATCCTTGCTCTTGACTCCTCACCGAACGCAGATGGAGTTTCGGCAGGGGCTGCTTGCAGCCTATGTTGATTCTCTGCAAAGCGTTCGACTCAGTTAATCGGGATGCCCTCTGGAAGATTCTAGTCTTCGTGGGGTGCCGCCAAAACTGATCGATCGGATGTCTGAACTCTACTCTGGTACTGAGAGTGCTGTGAGATGTGGTGGTACCATCTCTGACTTATTTCCAGTTGTTCCTGGAGTTCGTCAGGGGTGTGTACTGGCCCCCACACTTTTCACACTTGTATGGACTGGATTCTCGGGGATGTCGGAGAGATCAAGCTCAGCTGGCATCGTTTGGGAATGTCAAAATCTCTGACCTTGATTCCGCAGATGATGCAGTCATCTTTGCGGAGACTTTAGATATCCTTTTGGGGCCCTCGAGGTGCTGAATGAGGAGTCGGAACCGCTGGGATTACGGGTTTCCTGGGTCAAAACTAAGATCCAGGCTTTCAATGACATCTTGGATGCTCTGCTTCCTGTCTGTGCCTGTTTGTGGTGAGCATGTTGAGGTCGTGGAGAGATTCACATTTCCTTGCAGTGATATTCATGTCTCTGCTGGCTGTGAGTCAGAGGTCAATAGACTCTGGGTCGGGCCTGGGGAGTCATGGAATCACTGGATAATGGGGTGTGGCGCTGCCGGTACCTTGTGCGGGAGGACGAAAGTCCGAGTCTTCAGGTCCTTTGGTGCTTCCAGTCTTGCTCTATGGATGCGAGACTTGGACTTTGACAAGGATCTAGAGATGGAGACTTAATTCCTTTGGTACCAGGACTCTTCGGAGAATCGCTTGCGATCGCTTGTCGGACTTTGTGGTCCAACGAGCGGTTGCTGAGGAGACTCAAATGAGATTTGTACCTGCATAGTCCATGAGCGTCAGCTGCGCTGCATGGACATATGGCTTGTTTTCCTGACGCTGATCCTGCCAACCAGATTCTCTCAGCGAGGGAGTCTCCTGAGTGGAGGAGGCCAATGGGCGACTACGTGCCTCGTGGTGCAGCAGGTTGATCGCATCTCAAGGAGATGGGGATGGGCCAGGCATCTGGCCGGAGGAGATGGCCAGACGGAGCCCCTGAGTACCGGCGGAAGTGCACGCAGCGATGCGCTGCTCTGGCTCATGCTCCCATACCTGAATGTATACAACCCCCTCCCCCCAAAAAACAAACCCTAATTGTGAGAATATGGAGAACCTAATTAATAAAATGTACAAAAATGATACAAAGCAGACACGGACGCGCTTTTCCATTTTGAGATGCTTTCTAGTTTCTTCATAATTCATTCTCACGTGAAGTTAACGTGTTTCACTCCGAGTGACCTCTTTCAACAACCATGCGGCAGAGGCATTTATCAAAAAACTGTGAGCCAGATTAATATCTTAATTCTATTTTTTTTAAAAAGGAAGCCAACTCCGATGTACACCAACTCCATTAGCCATAAACCTAATCCCAAAGGAGGAAAATGTTACCATTTTAACATAATGGCTGTCTACTCCAGGATCAATTGAAGAACTGCATCTGCAATCATTTCGAGGACATGAAGAGAGGATTACATTGGCTATAAACAACCAAGTAATCATTAATGAATGCATATTTAGACTGGAATTAAATTATGAATTTTGCTATGCCAGTTACATCACTAGTGAAGCATAGCTGTGCTGACGATACAGTCCCTTTCAATTAGGGACAGAAACTTGGAATTTGGCAAAAAGGGTTGGCCATAAGTCGTCTACTTTTAGTCAAAAGATAATGTGGGATCTTAATCCACCACTAATCACTAGCAGACAGACCCCCACCTAACGTCCCACCCAAAGGATAGCGCATTCGTTGATTCATGGTCTGCCAGTAAATATCAGGATGATAATTATTAATAGTTGGGTCAAGAATCAGTCCAAACTAGACAAGTCAAATGCAAGTGCACTCACTACCTCTGTGTGTCGTCCTCTCAGACAATCATAATCAATCAATTCGACCATATTTTTGAACAGAGCATCTGCGCTGCTGAAGCAGTTTCTTGGCACGGGTTAAGTACATCAAACCTGAAGCAGAAAATCACTCCACCAGTATGGTTAACTGACCATTCATAATAAGAGCATTTTAAATATGCTTGCCTGGTGTTTGGTTTAATGATTAGGGTGGTGGGCTTGGGATCCAAGGATCCTGAGTTCAAACCCCCCTCGGCTGTTGAATTAATACCAGGTGGGGTTGACTCTGCCTGTCATCCTTCCGAGGTCGGCAAAATCAGTGCCAGCTTGCGTGTATCCTGTGTCGGAGTGGCGACCTGTCCAGGATTGTGCCCAATAGCCAAGGAGACTGCTTAGGCAGCACCAACGCTCTGCAAAGTGTATGGTCCCAATGGATGGATATTAAATGTGAAACTGTTTATGCATCACATCTCTCAATAATACATTATTCCATTGGAAGAGGGACATTAACACAGATCAACTACACCTGGAAGACAGGTAAGGGTTACACAAAAACTGCAGCAGACCATCAACTATCAATATATAATCAATATGAGTAGGAGTGACGGAGAGTCTGATAAGTATTCTGGACATTAAGCACAAAGTGTAGTTACAGCAATTAAACAAATTATCATTGCCTTGCATCTTCGGTCTGTCTGAAAAACCTTCACGAAATCAGTTGATAAAATTCTTACAAGACTATTAATACTGTATATATAGAATGAGGAACTCATCTAACTGGTGAGGGCTAGTGTCGATCTGTGTTGGCGACAGGAATAGACAATGGATGGAATGAACAGGACATTGATGGAATTATGAGAACAAGCGTGGGAAGCAAGGAGAAAGTGGAAATTTCAATTCTGAGCATGTGTTGGAGCAAAATATTTTCCATTTTTCTTTAACTTTTGCTCTGAGGAAGAAGTGACTGTCAAACCGTCATCATTCCCTTGTTTCCCACCTCGATCAACCCTCTTGTTGATTCCATCCATTATTACAAAAAGACTTCGATACAACTATTACGATACTACACTGATTCTGATATACCATATCCTCTGTTACAGAAGCACCAGTGCTGCTGAAGCAATTTCTTGGCAAGGGTTATACTGCGTGGTTCTGCATTGCCTTACCACCAATAGTTAGGGCAGGAATTTGGAATTTCTTTAGGATAGCTTGCCTACTCTTCGCGAAGGACACTGTGGGACTTTTAATGTCCAACAATTAATGCCAGCAGATGGGACGCCCAGTTGGACGTTCATCCTCGAGATGGCAAACACATGATGAATCACCAGGATGACATGTTTATAGCTGGACCAAGATTCAAACTCAGGCTAGATAGCTTTGAGGTGAGCGCAAGTACTTCTTGCCATCCTGCAAGCCTACTACTACTACTACTTTTTCCTTAACAAACCCAATCATTGAAGTCTTATTTTGGGATCAGCTGGGAAACGTTTTGCTAAGTCGTTTCAAGAACCGGCTGGTCAGGGCTGACATTTGAGTGAAGGCGGAGAATTTGTAATTTCTTCAGTTTGCTGGCCAAAATCGCCTTCTGTTCTTCATGAAAGACTTCATTCGATCTTCAATGCACACAGCAACCAATTATGGCAGATGGGTTCTATGGCTAACGTCCTTTTGATGGACGGTGCACACATTGATGCATCGTGCCCCTGCATGCGAAACTCCGGAATGACAGTTTATACATGGGTCGACATTCAAACCCAGACCAGATGGTCAGAGGCGAGCGAGAGTGCGCACATCGAGGCATCCTGCCAACCTTTTTTCTACATCACAACAGTACTGTGCATAACCAGTGCTTGGTCATCATTTAAGGCATAATCCAGAGTTGTGCGACTGAACAATATTTGTCTGGACTTTGGATCTCACCTTTTATTGAGAATTTTTTTTTTCCTGGTACTTTATTACACTAGCAAGTTGCCCGTACCCACATTAGTGGGGCAGATAACAGCAATTTTTGAGAGGAATCGTGCAAATGATGATACAAGCATCAAATTTGGCACATTTGTTTCTCCATGGGGAATTCTAATCAAATCTGCCCAATTGGCCATTTGAAAATCAAATTTTGAAAAATTTGGATTTTCAAATGGCCAATCGGGCAGATTTGATCAGAAAGCCCTGCAGAACAGAAATGCCAAATTTGATGCTGTATCATAATTTGCACGATTTTTCTACTATCTACTACACTACATGGGGATTCTAAACGGGTTAGGGATGGAGACGGCAAAAATGGAAATGGTGTCTTCTGTCATCGAGTCAGCAAGCAGAGGAGCAATAGTCACATTTATTGCCACATCTGATGCAACTTAAATGCTCCAATGGCGGCGAGGTGGTCCATTTGAAAAATATCACTTCTCAGCATGAACAAATGGTTTTCAAGTTGTCTGAGATTATAAAAAATGCCTTGCGGATAACGGAAATATTCCTATATGTTTCTTCGTGGTGGCAACTTAAAAGAGAGCTGAATATTAACAAAGTATCATCGAGTTTTATACGACTTTGATAGGTTTGGCAGGTACCGAGAGGTATACACACTCACCACTGAGCTGTCTAGCCAGGGTTTGAATCTCGGCCCAGTGATATAAACTGTCACCTGGTATCTCAAAGGCAGGGTGAGGCAACAATGTGTTGGCAACGTCCATCGCGCATGGACGTTAACTGGGTGTCTCATAGGCCAGCATCAGTTGGTGTACGTTTAAAAACTCCACCGTGTCTTTCGCAGAGGCGAAGTTATCGCTGGTACCCCACAAGTACAAATTCCTGCTCTAATTCTAACCTACAGCAGGTACTGCATCATCAGCACAGCCGTGCTCCGAGCAATGATGTAAACCAGTTAGCCATGTGCTGCACACAAAATAATGATGATACGACTTTGACAACACTTACAAATTACCCTTTGATGAAAAAAAAAAGTATATATTTAAAAATAATAATAAATTGTCTCCTTGACATCTTTGCCTTTCAATCTGTGTCTCCTTCTTTGATCAACCTTGGCGACCACCTCAAGCCTCACTTTTATAGGCTATTGCACCTTCTCAATGCAATCATAGGTGAGAGGAAAAGGATGGATCATTTGACATTCAAACTGTGAATTGATATAATGTTGGCAGAGTATCAGAAAAGATTGCTTTATTCTTCAGTAAAATCGAGACTTTAATCTCACACTTGGTAAGTGCAAGCAGAAGCAAAGGCCTGATTTACTGGAATATATATATATATATATTGTATCTATACTAATATATGTCAGCTGTGTGTTGTGTGTGTGTGTGTCAGTGTGTAAGTGTGTCTTCATACCTTAAAACCACAAAACCCAGCAGCCTGAAACTGCATGCATACTAAGGAACTCCAAGGAAGTTCAAGACTGAAAATTGGAGTTTGGGTGAATTAAACACCCCTTTTGAGGATAATAAACAGCCTTATTTAATTATATCCTTCACCATGACGATGCAGGCCACCTCGCTGCCTGGGGTCTTAAGGCATTTCGTGAGTAACCTCGATGGGGTCTGAAAGCCGCCATCGTTACCCTCATAACAAAAGTGCCTTTCATTTTTTTTTCGAGTTTTGAGAAAACACAAAAAAACTGCAGCAATTCTTCATCAACGAATATTTATTCACTCTTTCTTGTGCACAGAGTTGTTAATGGAGCTAAATGAAACACAAATCTTGTTACCGTTATTATGATTATGTCATGGCGAAAGATGACAGGCAGAAAATGTCAAAAACTGAAAAAATGGCTTTGGCACTTTTTGTCCTGAGGTGACGCCATGTTTTTTGGCCTACTCAACCATGCGTTGACTGAGAACAGGGCGCAACGATTTCTCAACAATAAAGTTTTTTTTAGATCCTCGTGGAGGATCTCGAAGTCTTACTCCGCTGTTGTTCTTCATCTTCTTCTGTGTGACTTTTTGTTTCACAGCCTACAGTTTTCATCGAAATTTCCTGAAACTTGGCATATATATCTAAAATACCTGCGCAGACAGTAAACCATCTCCAATTTTGAAAATTCCTCCTAGAAAAAAAAAATTATGACGTCAAAATATCTCCGCTAATGGAAATCGCCTAAAAAATTATTCCGAAACTAGGCAAGCTTTTTGAATTCTGTTTGCGGGATCGAACGGGGCATTAACAGAGATGAATTACCGCACATATGACATCACTATGACGTCATATCAATTTTTATGACGTCATTCCTATTTTTTGACATTTTTTGTTTCACAACCAGAGTTTTCATCGGATTCTTCGTGAACTTGCCATGTATATTGCAGAAAGCCCACGCGCAGGCAGTAACATCTCCGATTTTGGAAATTATCTAGAAAAAAAAGTTGACGTCATAATATCGCCGCTAATGGAAATCGCCGATACCATTATCTCCGAAACTAGGCAAGCTGTTTGAATTTTGTTTGCGGGAATCAAGCGAGCATTAGCACAGATAATTTATCGCAAACCTGATACATCACAATGACGTCATATTCGTTTTTTTATGACGTCATCATTAAGAGGACGAGGATCTTAGCTCATTTGAGCTTGTTTTTTCCAGTTTCCTCACTGATATTATCGAATGCCTGTTCATCATATCTACGAATCGCTGTGTACATCGCTTTTTGTAAATACTATAGTTTCCAAATTAGGAGCTTGGAGTGATTTCATGCATTATAATCATACAATTTTCACAAATGTACTCTCACAAACGAATTAAAGTTATATCATCAAAATATTATTTCGGTTTTAGATTGGATATTGTCCGGACTAAATAAGTGGTCAAAATCTGTTGTGAAATCTGATAATTTTAAAGAAATAACGAGTCTTATAACTAAGCCGATATACCTATTCACTTCAAGCAAGCAAGGCTATTTCCCTCCTTCTCCAAAGATACACAAGAAAATGTAAAATTTTCAAGCATTAACTTAACTTTTTCTACTGTTTGGAGGATTTTTATTGAGTGACAAAACATTTACAAACGTGCTAAAATTAACTAGCTTCGTTGAGCCACATCACCTCATTCTTTTCCATACTCATCTTCCAATCCATGCTCTCAGAATGCCTCCTTCCACTCCCCCAGTAACCTCCTGCATCTCCTGTTTACTCTCTGCACAAACAGCCAGATTGTCTGCATACAACATCCTCCCCAGACACCTTTCATTTTTACTCCTCCTGCTTACCAGCTCCACCATGTTAAACATGAGAGGGCTGAGAGAGCTTCCTTGCTCAAACCAATGTTGATACTGAACTTTTCTGACATCCCAGGACCAACCAAAACTCTTCTCTTCGTTCCCTCTGTACATCCTGTCCACCAGCCTCACTTCTTTTTCCAGCACTACCATCCATTTCAGTGTTGCCATCATCTCTTTCTGGACATTGTCATAGGCGCCACATGATCTTTCATGATAAGACATCAGCGTGAGAGCCGCACACCATTGACCACAACACTACTACATACGCATGCCCAATGAGGGGAGGTGGCGACCTCCATAACTGTCGGTCTTCTGCCTTCTGCCAACATCACGTGGCCAAGGCCAAACTCATTGGCACACGGGCATAACCAAGAAAGTCTTGGGCTTCCTCAAGGACGGTGCCAGGTTGATTGGGTCGGTGACCAGGAAAAGATTATGGCAAATCCAAGGAAATATGAGCCGGTACAGTTCATTTAAACGGAAGATGTGTTGAAACGGAGAATAGCGTCTCCTTGCAATATCGAGTGTGATGGGGCTTAGTCTGGTGATCTTACAAATAATCCTGCTTGAAACTTGGTCATACTATCATACCCCAGGATGTGATGTTGACATCACATGTGGAAAGCTTGTAACGGTCTTGGTCCTTTTATCAAAAGGTCCATGCTTCACAACTATATGAGGAGAACAGGTCGGACGCATGTTCTGTAAATGTGGAGCTTTGGATGGTAAATTAAGCCGGTGCTGTTTCAGACAGCGTCTCGTGCCCCATGACAGAGCCAGCCGTGCCGATTCGTCTATGCACATCAGGGCTACAGTATCCAGATGAATGAATGTTGGAACCCAGGAAAGTGAAATGGTTCCACTGACTCCACAACTACACCATAGATAGGTACTGGCAGGGAGAAGGTCCAATGGCAACATTCTGTCCTTTAGTTTTTTTCCATGAGGGCTTAAGGCGAGGGTTTTAGCAACTGACCAAAGTGGTTGAACACATCCGGCCAATAAACAGGGTTCTCACACAATAGGGCAGCATCATCTGCATCGAGTAGATTGGTGATGACTTCTCTACCGACATTAATTCCAAGCTGATCTGTGCACCATGCATTATCCAGTCCATGGTGCAGCAGAAGAGAAGGGAGCAAGGACGCAACCCTGACGAACTCCAGAAGATGTGGGGAAAGGTGATGATAGTCAGTGTCCACTCTGATGCAGGCTGTTGTATGTTCATTGGACGTGTATGTTCCGAATCAGGTTGAGAATGATGATGGAACTCCATTGCCTCTCAGTACCCTTCCATAGGATGTTTGGTCAACAGAGTCAAATGCGGCCTTGATGTCGATATATGCCACATTTAATGGATGCTGACTATTAGGATGCCTGGTGTTGGCTTAATGGGTAGAGTGGTGGGCTTGGGATCCAAGAGTCCTGAGTTCAAATCCAACTTTGCTGTTGAATTAATACCAGGTAGGGTTGAGTCAGCCTGTCATCCTTCTGAGGTCAGCAAAAATAAGTACCAGCTTGCTGGTATCCTTTGTCAGAATGGTTACTTGTCCAGGATTGCTGCCCAATAGCCAGAAGACTGCTTAGGCAGCACCGATGCTCTGCACAGAGTATGGTCCTGATGGATGGATGACTATTAGGCCCGCACCATCTGCCAGACTCCAAAATGGCTGCTATTAGGCTCTACATACTCTTTGTTTTTTGTTGTTGTTGTGGTTACTGGGCTGCAAGCATAATGTTTGGTACTGCCATCTATGATGTAGTGGTTACTTTTACGCTTCACATTGCAACACTCATTTGAAACCATTGGGTCAATTTGATAGCATTATGGTGGATTACGATGGGGTGTTTTCACATTTCGTATTATCGGCCATGCGTCAGAGGCTGCACTTTAGGCCACCAGGACCGCCAGTGGCTACGGGCCGCGCAACGAAGAACGGGTAGTGTTTCCTATTCTCCTCTCTCTTTCTTGTTTTCCTGTTCGTTCATTCCCTTGCTTATTGTGTCCAAGAGTTGCCTCACTACCTGATGTCAATTCATACCCTTATCACCTTTCTCCTCCATGAGCCCTCGATCATGTGGAGAAAAAAAAACTTCATAAACTCTTCTCTTGGATTCAATATGGTGAGTGAAATGGTGCACATCAAAGGACCGAATGTTTGATTAAAAGGCAATCATGTGGCCATTATAAAGAGCTAATGGAATGCTGCCAGAAGGAAATGATTTCTTTCGAGAGATTTATGACATGTGATGAGATAGGGACCATCGTTTCATACCATAATCAAAATAAGTCAGCATGGATGAGGACATTATGGTCGCTGACCATGAATTATCAAGGTTCAGCATAAGCAGAAAAGCCAAGATAGCATTGTGTTTTTTATGACCTTAACAGCTAATTAATGTGGCAATTATGTCTGACTGTAAAACATCGATGCACAGCCCAACTTACACTTACTCCTTATGTAAGGAAGTCGAGAACAAGAAAATGCAACAATGCCAGTATGCTTTCGCCAGAATGTGACTTTGCCACAGATACTGCTCGCCCTCACATGGCAAATTGACGCTGCTCCTTCCACGACCGACGCGGATCGAAGAACTATCAGAATCAGTAACACCTGATACATTCCAGATATGCGTCATCTTATGATTTTCATTCTTTGACACTCAAAACAACATCTGAGTAGCAATACATTTACAACCATGGAGACATCAAAGTCTGTCCTGAAATGGTTGCAACCTGTCCCAAATATCTCCATGTAGATGCCTCAAGGAATACCATATTATGAAAGTTATTACCATAGCCAGCGAAATACCTTGAGAAATACCTTGCTGAGTTTCATTCAACTCTCTGTCCTTTTTAATTCCTCAATAAAAAATCCACATCAACTTGAACTCTTCACTGCTGATAAAATAAAATACGATTTTCTTGCACTGTAAACATTTTAAATTTAATTTCAGGGTTTACAAAATAACTATCAAGATTTGGGACCAACACGATGTACGATCCTGAACTTGCAAAAATTAAAATAAAAATGTAGTTTTCGCATCCAGGATTTTTTCTTTCAAAATCAAATTTCTTTTTAATCATTCGCCTTCTCGCACAGCCACAAGTTCACTAAATTTAGTCCGCCATCCGTCCAAAATTTTTGAGATATCCTGCTCACAGAAACAAACAGACGACAGGGTGGAAAGGCATAAGCTCCGGTTCACCTTCAGTTGCGGCGTTTAAAAACGCGAAAAACTATTGTGCTTGCAAAGAGGGCTAAGCTAGGGGTAATGACACAACCATGAAAGAGGAAAAAAATTATTCTTGAAGAAAAAAGAAAACAAAAACGGACTGAAGAAGTAAACTTAAGTTCCAAAAAAATGTTCACCCAGAAGGCTGACTATGATATATTCCAGCAACATAAGCCTTGAGGATGCTGGCTTGTTCTACCATTTTCTGCATGTTGGAGTATGAAAAATTAATAATCACCAACCAGCAGCAGCATCTCTGGTGCCTCTCCTTTCAATTTACCAGGAATAAAGAGTCAGGACAGCGTGGGAAAGGCTGGGATTGAAATGACACTGCGCGAGTTGGATGTTTCGTGTCCTTCGGAAACAGGTGGCCGATTCAACCCTGCCAAATCTCCAAAATATTTGTTCACTGCAAGGCTCCTTCAGACTCTCCATGTCCCAACAGCATACAAATACATCGCTTGATCAATCAATATTAATTACTGACTCAACTAACACTGACAGACAGATTTACCACACGTTTGTCATCACTCAGGCTCTCACTGATAATTTCAATTCAACGTGCTTTCAAGTCTTTAGTGGCTATAGAGCCCGTTCTTCAGTATACTCAAGCACATCAGGAACAGTGCATTTTATTACAGAAAAATGCCATATATTGAAACGTGCTTTCTTCTCTGTCTCTGTTTTGTATTTTTACACCTCCGTCCATCGAAGATCGGAGGCTTACTGTTTTTACCACCCCTTTCTGTGTTATGCTTCTTGGTTTGTATTGTGAACCAGTCATCTACAGAAAAAACTCCTGGACGTGATTTTCGAATCCGGACACGTTGGTGGGGGCGATTAGGTATGGTCTCCGAAGCGTATCACAGCCATTACGACTCTCTCTGGACTCCGGTCCAAAAAGGTCCAATATGGTCCGCCTATGAGCGGCCATTTTGAAAATAATATTGTTGAATTTTCTTTTCTTCGCATTTCTCACACTGTTCTTAGCGTGATATCGACACGCCCCCCCCCCCACAAACAAAAAACATTGTTAGAGACAATCAGAAAATTTTTTGCCTCAACTCTTTAGTCTCCACAAAATTTCGTTTTGTTTTTTTGCATTCTACATGTTAATAAGTGATTTCCACAAAAAACATGCCAAGCAATTATAATTGCGCGCTGATTTGTGGAACTTCAGGTGGAGGTTTATTGACCACGTTAAATCAATTCTGTCTTCTTCTCATAAGTTATGACGAATGAATTGTAGTATGTAAAAAGTAAAAGTAAACAGTACAGTCCTGCAAACCTATCTCTGCTGGAGCATCTGTTCGTACTGTCAATATATGAACTTAGGATATCAGGTTCACCTGAAGTGGATACCCTATGTCGCAGTGATGATCGTGCCGGCGAGAGTTTTTGGCTACTCTACCACCGAGCTGCTCCCCCCTCTGTACTTATCTTAGCCCTGCGGTGCTATTGCCGGCAATCGTGATCAACAACGCACGACACGTTTCTCATGTTGTGCCTCAGACTTACCCGTAGAGGGATTCCGGGAAGGACATCATAAGTGAGGCTGCTAATGACTTTTTTGACTATATAAGGATGTCAATGGTCAAGGATCTGACCGGCAAGCTGCACGTCATTTGATAAAACAGAATACGACCACACCAAGTGTTTGCAGCGACGTGACGTCAAACTGTGACACACAAATGAGTGGAAAACCATCACCTACAAATTTCCGAGCAGATTTGAAAATCCGATCATTATTAACAAAAGATTTCCGTGCGGTGGGCTGCGGGGACAGATGCGCATTCCAAAATGGTGGCAATCCGTTGAGGGTATAACGTCGGTTCCATGGCAATGAAGTCGCCCATGTTAAAAGAGCTATAGGTATAGGGGCGGTTTTTTTTTTAGAGACGAAAAAACGATCTAACTTGAAATGCTCAAGACTACTAGTATCAAATTGCAACCTGTTCATAAACGGTTCAAGGTGACATTGATTGATATTTATCATGATTTTGTCAGACGTAGCAGGACTGACGCCTTCTTGTTTAACTCGTCAATCCTGACCCTCGTTTACCGAAGACAATCGTTCATTCATGGACAGGAGGTCGAAATGACTAGGATACAAAAAGATAACACGTTACCAATATGTGAATGTGGGCACAACATCGAATCGAGTTTGGCATATGTGCAAAACAGTTCTGTTACTACCACAGTCCAACGACCAAATTACTTGGACCAAGGCCTAAATAATTTTTCGGCAAAAATCAGCATGTTCCTCTACTGGAGCGCCTCATCTCCATTGCTGGTTACATTTTTAAAGAAATGGCACACTAACAAAGCCTTTCCAGACCCCATTCTTATAGGTAGATTGACGTCTAATACAAGACTGATTACATTTCCGATGCAGGTACTGTTGGACTTCAATGTTGCTGCGGTGCCAATGATGGATGCAACAAGCTATTTGTGGAAGCATCAACAGCAAACTGGATGCGATGATTAGTTACCTTCCCTCCATATAGGCAAATAAACAAGAACAGAAAAGTATATTACGACTGCATACGTCACATGCTGTGTGAGACTTTATACATTTAACATTTTTCTAATCTGATGTTGCAAGGAAACAACTTCTTGTGACTATCAATGCAAAAAAAGTGCTCCACCTCTATTTGGAAAAAAGAACAATACATGATATTCAAGTTATCAATGTCTCTCATTCACTACAATATACCCGTTTTGATCTACATAAAAACTATATGGTTGAGGCCCTGACGCTGTCACCTCTTTAAACCCTTTTGCCTTTCCATAACCCATATGTGATATTTTCTCGGGACATACATCTCCAAATAACAGATTTGTTTATAATACTCGTCTAGCTCTCCCAAGACTTCTTGAAAATCATCGTAAGTTTATGGAGATTCTTATTTTACTTTTTCTATCTCTCAAATCAGTCCCTTACAGTGCTCATTCAACGTGATTCTATTGTGAGATCTGGGCCTTTGATCTCTCTTCCACTTTAATGATTGGTTATATCAGTGGGGTACGCACGCTGGTTATTAATAACTTGTATTTATTGATTAATATATTGTCAATAACTGTACCTATGGACCTTGTTAATCTGTTAATTGAGGATAGAGAAAAGTTACTGAGAATTGAATCAAGATAATAATATATTAAGTTGAGGTACTTACATAATATTGAAAGAGGGTCTGCGTTATTAAATTTATCGACAGATTGGTCAACATTACCTATTAGGAATCATAAGTTAACTGCAAGGGAAAATCAAGTTACGAGGTAAAACAGCATGGTATTTACATAACCATAATGCAGAATGGCTGGAAGAGTGGCGAGACCAACAGCAATCATGAAATCAATTAAATGGAATTAGAATTGTACCATGTATTGTTACTGTATTGCTCTCACTGATTAGGAGCTGGTACTGACCTGACTGTAATTTAAATAAAATGCCTCTACAATTTGTAGAAAGACAAACAAAAGGATAAACAAGAATTATGCAGAGTACAAAAAGACATGACCATGAAATAAATGTTAAATCGGTAAGAATAAAAGAATTATATTGTTTACGGTTGTGGAAATTCACAGAAACACCATAAGGTTCCCGAGATCAGTTATGTGATAAGTCTGTGTCAGATAGATTTCCCCACCAGAGTTAAAGGGATTATTCGTGTAGACGGGCTGTTGATTTTGAGTAGTGTTTTCTTTTGCTATTCTTTATTTTGGACAAAGCGCTGCACAAAACCACTTCATCCACAACGCCTCTACAACACACCTTCACCCATAACGACATTTCCTCGATCTCTAAACAACATTCTCAAACAAACCAACAAGAACAGCACGCTGCTCCCTCCTCCATTGCCGCGGCATCTTTGCGCAGCCACGCGTGTTCCGACGACGCATCGCGCGAAACGGCAAGGTCCGCTGTTAGGACGGGGGCCGGTGATTTCACAAGGTCCGCGTGCTTGATCTTGCAACCAATCGTTTCTTCGCAGACTTGCGATCGGATCAAAAGATCCAAAAGAGCGGAGCCATGGGTAGAGTCGAGGGAGATGATCAAAGACCTCGCCTCACGGACTCCTATAATGCGCGGCAGAACGCCAGCGACATTTGAAGTCGGAGTGCAGTGAAGTCTGGAGTCTGGAGTCGGTTGGGAGTAGAAGAAGTCTGCGTCTGCCGTGAGCTCGCTGAAGAGAGATCGGGGAGAGTCGGTCTCTGGCTGTGAGAGTAGCGTGGGCAGTAGCGAGCGTCGGGATTTTGTTTTTACGAGCAGAGCTGGAGCAGCATGCCGTCCGTGCCAAACTGTGGGCTGGGAGCGCAGCGAGAGGAGTCGCGACACGCGGCAAACGTCGAGGTATAGGGCCCACGGGACATCCGTACGACGCTGAGAGACGGCGGGCTCTTAAGAGAGCTCCAACTCTAAGAGCAAAGGCCCGTTGTTCTCGAGCGGTGTCGACTAGCGCGATCGACCGGCCCACTGACGAGGCCGGCCGAGCCGCCGGTCACACAGTGCCGTGTGGATGGACTCGAGACCGCCAGCGAGTCAAAACGAAGTGACAGGTAACCAGCCGGTCTCGTGGAGTTCCTGCCGGTCTCCACGCTCGTAATTATAAGACCACGAGGTCAGTTTTGCCCTATGCCTTTCCTGGGGTTTTCCTTGAATGAATGTTGTGCGCGAGTCGTTAAGTAGTAAACTGCTAAGATTGTGTAGACAAGGTTGTAGTTTTTTGTCGTGCTTGTTGATTGCATTCTTTTGTTGCTTAGAATATTGCATGCGTGTTTGCTTGCCTATTATATACGTGCATGCCTGCATACGCTGATAAAAATGTCTTTGTGAATTTGACCCGTTCGTTGCGTCCATTCCCTCGATTGAATACGCATTATTAAGTTGGAATATAGTTGTTCTTAATAAACCATAGAGAATCGGTCGACGGGCTTGGATAATCCGTCGGCAATCGCAAGACTGGAGCGAGTCTTAAGCGGCTCGTTTCCGTACGAGTTCGTGAGGTACAAATCTCGGTATCTGCCCTAGCATTAATTAGGTAAATGACATTCGCGATCGGACCCTGTAGACGGTAGAGTATTGACAGGACTGTGGTTGTTAAAACACACCGTAGCTGGATTCGGGTTGTTCGAAAGCTGAGGTTTGCGACCGTTCAGTGGCGAGAGCGGCCGCCATGGCTAAAAGCTGCACCGCACGCGACGGTTTGGGAGAACCACAACAATATTAATTGAAAGAGTGCAATGATGCTACAAGCCATTTAAATATTATTGTTATCGTCTTTGTTAATAGACAGGTGCGTGATTTTTGATTAAGTGTATTCTTGTACGTATACTTAGTAAGTTGAGGTATTCTAACACTGACTTACCATTCTTTCATCAGTACGGAAGTGCTAAGTTAGCGGAAATAAATAAATAAATAATGGCAGTGCTCTGGAACCACTTGTGAATGAACTGAGATTGTTAGAATATGAATGTTAAAATGGTAACTGTGGCAAAATCGAAATCGTTGGATTGGTTCTTGAAAGAAGTAGCTAACTTTCATAATTATTGTACAGATGATGGAATATTTTTGGTGAAAAGAATTATTGGTTGCAAATTGGAACCCTGATAAAGACTGTTGCCCTTTCAACATGGAAATAGCAAATGAGATGAATGATTTGAGTGTACATACAACCGAGATTTCTGTATATTTTAGCATGTCGTTTAGGGAAATAACAAGGAAAGGGATAAAATATTGATGTGACATATAATGTAAGTTGAATGCTTCTGCAGGAACCTTTGTCAGTCTTGTTGAAATACATGAGCCCATGACGTTTATGAATTGGCATGTTTAATCGATGCTTAACCTCGATTTTGTTTGTTTCGGAGTGTTGAGGGCAGTTGAACCATGCAATGTACGATTTCGTCTAATGAAGCTTTGGAAGAACTTCCACCGAAAGATTGGAC
>CM068955.1:176606621-176621309 GCA_035128595.1 Eptatretus atami | reverse complement strand
CCCTTCCCTTTTATGGTCTCGGGCACGTGCATCACCCATGACACTCCACACCCCTCTCTTCTCACTCATTATTGGGCGCCGATCAGCATGGTGGGTCGGACGAGCTTGTCCGTGACCTCCCTCACTGGGCTTTGAGGTAATTTGGACATGGCAGGCACCTGGGCCATTTTCCCGCCATGACTCGTGCCCGATGGGTTGTCAGAACGCTAAAAAAAACGACATAAATGACTGACTCCAAAGGGCAGAACATAAAACGTAGGCTCGCAGGAATGGTGATTTTTTTTGACACAAACATTAGGAGGGGAAGACGGCGTCTATCTATTACATAAGCAACACATTTCTAACATCACAATTAATTATGCTTATGCTAAGACGTCTACTAAGGAAATAACTGCTCTATTTTAAACATCTTTAACCCACGAGGAGTCATTTCCACAACAATATTTTTTTTTCAAATTTGTTCCAAAGGCAAACAATGAAAACAATGTCCATAGCAAACAACCAGTTGCTACATCTTTGTTTCATTATGTCTTGGGAGCTTATAGACCGAATAAAGTAGGCATATAAGGTATGCATCAACGACAGAAGTCTAATTGTCAGGTAGCCAAAGCTGTAAACCTGAACCAACACCAAAATCGGCATAATGTCACATTATCAGCTCTGACTGGCATTTTGCATCCATCCATCCGTCCATCTTTCCAGATTAGTCTGAAAAATCCAAATGAACATGTTCCACAAATGGACTCGCACAAAATAATGATAAATTTCTCCAAATGCCTTAAAGCAAGGAGAAAATACTCGAAACAACCAGTATTTACTATCTATACTTGCATGGAGTGACTCTTCGGCTGCCTAATCCAAAAGCAAGATATCTCAAGTGTCAACATTGTTGCAGTAGAAAGTAGCGTTACAGCTCTGTGTCATATCAGCAACAGGAAACAGATAGAAAGAGCCTGTCAAAAGACAGCTCCGAGGGACAGCCAAATAATGCGGCAGATGAAAAGTGACAGTTTCGTTATACTTGCTTGCCATGCGGTATGGCTTAAAACGATGTGATTGTGGTCCATGAAGGCAAAACAAAGGCCTCGCAGGGAGTGGTGGATTCATTTGGATTTTTCTCCAAGGTCATGCTTCTTATTGTATAACTTTGTATCGTTCATTAATTTTGAAAGTTGTTTCACAATTGTCTATTTAGCATAACCATGGTAATATTTTGCATATTTAAGAGTTGTCACAAAATGGTACACAGCTTCCAGTTAAGGTAAAAAGATGAATTCACTGATCGTATGTCTGTGACCAAACTTTGTTTTTATAAGACTGGTTTTGCAAGGTGAACCCCAACTGGATGTGCTTATTTGAATTGTCTTTAAGTCTTTGTTGAAAAATCCTCTTAAGTAAATAATTCAAACTCAACTTTAAAGCCCAGGATTTCAAATATGTAACACCAGTACCTTATGTTCCTTGGTTCTGATCGGGCCAGAGTTGGGTGAGGAGGATACCCCAAATCGACTGCGACCGAATGACAATGTAGCTGTGGTGCATTCTGTCTTCCCACACCCCACCAGGAGGGGTGAGGGTGGGGGGGGGTGTGAAGAAGTTTGGCTCTCTGACATTCATCAGGTGAAGGTGGGCCATCCAGCATGGCTACTTCCAAGTGGCGGCACCCCCATTTCCCTATGCTGCTCGGTGGCCTTGGCACCGTCAATTGGCCAGGACTGTTACAATGTGGGAACATGGCAAGGAAATTGGCCGGCACCCATCAGGCATTGACATCAATGCCTTGAGGGTGGAGAAGGCAGGTGACTCCTTGAAGGCATGGGTATTATGGAAGCCTGCTAATCTAAAGGTATGCCAGCCATTCTATTGTGAACCTTACTACCTTCAGTGTCATTTTCGGACAAACTGACAGCTCCCCAATTATCTTGCCCGGCTCAGTGTGCATGACTGTGTGTGTCACTTTCTATAGTTCATCAATGTGTAGTCAAAGAAGTCATTGAGAATATTTCAGTGTGTGTGTGTGTGTGTACACAAACGCTACACAAAATATGTAACACAAAACTACACAAATACCACACAAAAGTCCTGGCGAGGGTCTGCAATCTCTGATTGCTCTTTTTCATGTCCGTTTGTTTCTTTGTTTGTGTGCAGTATATCTCAAAAATTTGTTGACAGATTCGGATGAAATTTGATGGGCAGGTTGGGTGTGTGACAAGAATAAACTGTTTAGATTTTGGTGAAGATCTGGATCTGGCTCCTAGAATTTTTTAAAGTGATTCTTCACCATTGAGAGATGGGGGCAAAACGATGAATAGGACGATATCTCAAAAAGTTGTGGACGGATTCAAACAAAACTTGGTGGACGTGTGTGTGTGTGTGTGCGTGTGCGTGTGCGTGTGCGTGTGTGCGCGCCCAGAGCAGGGGTTTATTTAGTTGCTTTATTGTATTACGTTTTGAATATTTATAATTGTGCTTTGTGTCTGTCATTTTATCCAGGATTCTGTGCCATATTTCACATCCAATGTGTTCATGTCTGGTTTCTACCATCTTTCCCGTGCTGACGATTCAGTTAATTGAAAATCCCCTGAAGGAAAATAAATTAATCTGGGTCCTCCCTTTGTTTGGCTAATTATGTGTTTAGGCAAGAGCATAATAGAGATAATACAGGCATGTTGCATGACCACTCGGATGACTACCGCACTCTAAATTTCACCTTAAGCCGGCTATCCTGAGATATTATTTCCAACATATGCGGTTCCCATCTTGATTGCTTGTGATTTTGGGTGGGGGCCATACACATGACGATATCAACATACAGAGCAAAACTGTGTTCCTCATCAACAAAAGTTTGTCTCACTCGAATCTTACATATAATGTGTCCTCAAGGAAATAATGCATGATTAATAGGAATATCATTGTTCATGCCTTCACCGTAACGTTTCCTTTTTTTTTTTTGGACAAAACATCGCAGTGGCGACAGCTAAAATTCCTCACATGTACAAGCTGTACAGTACTGACATGTTTATTAAGTCTTCACTTGTATTTACGAGTACGTTCTCCTTTTACTGAGAATATGCTCTAAATACTCTACAATGGGTGTTTTACTTGATTATAAATAAAATGTAGTCAATGGTTTGACCCTGAATGTCATTTAAATGGGAAATGTAATGAGTGTGCCAAAAAAAACCCAGAGCATCGACATGATTTTTGTGGTTGTTGGTCAAAGAAGTCATTGAGAATATTTAATTTGCTGAAAGTTATAAAGGCTGAAAATTTCAGTCACATGATCAATATGTCAGAGACTCAATAAAAATGTTATATTATTGTACTTAAGAAGCTGTGACTAATTTAGTTTAAAGCTTCATCACCATAGTGTACATGTTAAGATTTAATGTATACACCTGGTATCATGTATCCACCTGGAACATGTCTTTCCATGCTGACAAATCTCACACTCTCACTGTCTCTCTCTCTCCGAAAGGGCCGTTTGGCAAACCCTCCCATATACTTTCTGAACAAACCTCTTGAGGAAGTTCAGTTATTCAAACTCTTCGGTGTCATTTTCAGCCATGATCTTTCTTGAGCAAACGACAGCACATTATTTTTGCAAAAAGCTTTTGTGCGAAACATTGAATTAATTCACTATTACTTTTACGAAGAGTACGTTTTTCATCTGCCAATACCACTAAAACATGTCCTGTGTTAAACAAGGTGAATTTTAGTGTGGAGCAGATTGTCAATATAAGGTGGCTGCTTCGGTAGCTTGATCAATTGTGGATGTTACAAATTTCAGAGGGTATTTTGCAGAGTTCACCTTTGGACCGGTAACCTGGATAAATTCCACAATTTCCTTCACAGGTCAAGAGTAAAATTGACCACCTGACCTCATTAATATTTCTTTGCCCTATGAAGTTACATGACGAATTTCTAACAGGCCATCAGATCCAATCAAATTTGCATCAATATCATACGAGTACATGCCTTGAACAAAAAAAAGATAATGTTCAGGCTAATTTTTTATTCGATAATTAGGAAAAGTAATCTATGTTGAAGTATCACATTTTAAACTTGTGCCCATTATCTAAGATTTGCTCGATCCCTTAATTAAACAATGATGATATTGTTTTGTCAATGCACAAAGGCTTAGCATTGTTTTGTTACTTACTATTTGCTCACCGTTTGCATTTAAGAACAGGCTATACTCCAGATAAATCAAATATGCGTATTCATTACCTCTCATATACATGAAATGCAACATATATACAGGACTGGAAAAAAATTAAGAGACCACTGCAAAATTATCAGTTTTTCTGATTTTACTATTTATAGGTATGTGTTTGAGTTGTGTTGAGTAAAATGAACATTTTGTTTTATTCTATAAAATACTGACAACATTTCTCCCAATTCCGAATAAAAATATTGTCATTTAGAGCATTTATTTGCAGAAAATGACAACTGGTCAAAATAAAACAACAAAGATTCAGTGTTTTCAGACCTCAAATAATACAAACAAAACAAGTTCATATTCATTTTTAAACAATACAATACTAATGTTTAACTTAGGAAGAGTTCAGAAATCAATTTTTGTGGAATAACCCTGATTTTCAATCACAGCTTTCATGCGTCTTGCTAGCTCTCCACCAGTCTTTCACATTGCTGTTGGGTGACTTTATGCCACTCCTGGCGCAAAAAATTCAAGCAGCTCGGCTTTGTTTGATGGCTTGTGACCATCCATCTTCCTCTTGATCACATTCCAGAGGTTTTCAATGGGGTTCAGGTCTGGAGATTGGGCTGGCCATGACAGGGTCTTGATCTGATGGTCCTCTATCCACACCTTGATTGACCTAGCTGTGTGGCATGGAGCATTGACCTGCTGGAAAAACAAATCCTCAGAGTTGGGGAACATTGTCAGAGCAGAAGGAAGCAAGTGTTCTTCCAGGACAACCTTGTATGTGCTTGATTCATGAGTCCTTCACAAAGACAAATCTGCCCGATTCCAGCCTTGCTGAAGCACCGCCAGATCATCACGATCCTCCACCAAATTTCACAGTGGGTGTGAGACACTGTGGCTTGTAGGCCTCTCCAGGTCTCCGTCTAACCATTAGATGACCAGGTGTTGGGCAAAGCTGAAAATTGGACTCATCAGAGAAGATGACCTTACTCCAGTCCTCTACGGTCCAATCCTTATGGCCTTTTGCAAACCTCAGCCTGGCTCTTCTTTGCTTCTCATTGATGAAGGGCTTTTTCTATCTTTGCACGACTTCAGCCCTGCCCCAAGGAGCCTGTTTCGAACAGTCCTCGCCATGCACAACACCCCAGCTGCCGTTTGCCATTCTTTTTGTAGGTCACTTGATGTCATCCTACGGTTGTTGAGTGACATTCGAATGAGTTGGCGGTCATCCCGGTCAGTGGAAAGTCGTTTTCGCCCTCTGCCAGTCTGTAGCTTTGTTTTCCCCAATGTCTGCGCTTTGACCTTGTTCTTATTAACCGCCGTCTTTGAAATTTTTTAGGATGAACAACGTGACACTCACTGTATCCCTCTGCCAGTAAAGCCAGAATTGAACCCTTCTTTTCCTCACTCAAAATGTTTCTTTTCAACTCTTTTGCATGGTCAATAGTTATTTTCTTGATTCCAATTACTTGTGAGGTACTACTAGCACTGTTTTTGCCATCCAGCTGGTCCTATTGCAAGAGGATAGTGATGACAACAGCAGTGGTTTTTATACTTTTCCTTGTTAAATAAGATTCGGTTCAGGTGATCACCTAATCAGCACCTCACTAAGTAGAATGAGGTGTGCCTGTGTTGGAATTCAACAGACACTGGAATGGATGGCTGCCATAATTTTTTTTGGAGTGGTCTCTTATTTTTTTTCCAGAGCTGTATATATATTGTTACGGCTGTGGAAATTCGCAAACCACCATTCAGGGCCCATAGGTGAGATATCTCTAAGTACATGTGTAGTTAGCCCCAAACCCGTTTTTATAGAGGGAATTTATGTGATTCATTCGGGCTGCGACGCTTTGAGATAGCCGTTTTCTGTTCTATCTTATTTTGAACCAGCCACGTCCCAACCGCCATCACACAACAACCACCGCAACCACCACGCCAGCCATCGTCACCAACTACAATCACGCTCCAATCCTCAGACAACAACAACAACGCCAACAGCCACGACCTTTACCTTCACAACTCAATCCAAAACATCGCATCACCGCCATTCCAAACGGCACCATGGCCATCGGCCACCACCGAAAACCCTCCACCACCCTCACCTCTCTCCTTCTACGGCCCCGCACCACCTGTGAACACTGAGCGTCGGGCTGTCTTGGCCCGTTCAGCTATACGCACCGAGCCGCGAGCGCAAATAGCGGCCTTTCCGAGGAAAAAATCGGATCACAAACGCTACACGCCCACTTCTGATCCGTCCAATTAGGAAGCGCGGGCGGCTTGGCCACGCCTCCAGGCGCGTCTGTGTGAAATCGAGATATGCAAATTCTAGGATCAGGGAGGTTCACGCCCACTTTTCCTCCGTCCAATTGGCGAGCGTGCTCCGCCCCCGAGGTCATCCTGATCTGATATTTGCATATTGTTTTCGCCTGCCGGCCTATAAAACGGCGAGCGAAAGGCGAATCGGGGAGAGTGTGGCAGTAGCAGTGTTGTCGGCAGAGCAGAACAGAGCAGAGTCGAGTCGGGTGGCGAAGTCATCGGTGAGGCAGGAAGAGTTGGGTTCTGAGTCCGCGGAGAAGAGTTGTGGGAAGAGGGAAAGGAGCTCGGGTCCGAGGCGAGAGGACGGCGGTCGGCGACGAGTCGCGGAGTGGGATCGCTCGTCGCGGACCAAAGCCAGCCAGCCATTCTCCTCCCCCAGGGCATCAACAATTCCCCCTTTCCCCCGCGCTGAGATAGTGCAAAGAGGGGCCCCGTTCCACCCCACTCCAAGCGTCGTACCAGCGAAGCCCGCCAAGGAGCACGGAGTCGGGCACAGCCACGCGGCCACATTTGCGGCGAGCCCGCCAACGCGTCACGAGGACGCGGGTAGACCCCCTCGGTCTCGCGGACCTGGCCGCTCCTCCAGGTCACGCGCACAATTGGCCTACAGACCTGTCTGCCCCCTGTCTTTGAGGGTGGCTTCTTTCCTTTGCTTTTGAGTAAATGTGTGTTGGGCGCCGTCTGTAAAGTAAACTGTATAAGTGTTGCCGTGTGTGCGCGTAGTCGGTAGTAACTCTGCGTCATTGTTGCTTTTGTTTTGGTTGCTATATGTGCATTTCGATTACTGTATGGCTGATATGTGTGCTTTCCGTGTGCCGCGGAATAAATGTGCATTGTGTGAACTGTTTTCCCGTTTCGCTTCGTCTTTTCTTTAATTGACCCTCCATCTTGCTTCACGTAAAGGGTTCGTAGTGGGTGCAACGCCCGGTAAATAATCTGAACCGTCGAGGTCGACGATAACACCGCTCGGTTATCCCGATAGTACGGAACGGGCCACCCAAGCGGCTCGTGTCCGGAGTCGACCTGCGGCGAGTACGATCGCCCGGTTACCATTCCGCGTGGGTACTTAGTAGGTCGAGTTTGGCGAACAACCCTATCCTACGCGGGTGGGCGATTGGCACGATTGTGGTGAGGTCGACAGGCCCACCCGTGACTGGCTCCGGGCGATAGTTCCCGGAGGGTCACGACTGAATTGTCCGTCCGGTGGGCGACGTGCCGCAATCCGAGTTACGTGGCCGTTCGCACGCCGGCGGGCCGAATTCGCAACAATATATATAGTGGAGCAACCTAGCGAAATATAGCATAACAATTGTGCATTTTGTGAGGAAAGCACCAAATTTGGCACACTAGTATCCTAATATTATGAACAGATTTGGATATTGGGCCATCTCAAATTCAGCCGCTGATGACTGTGGCAGCCATTTTCCACTGCCATCAAAAATTTTGAGATGCCCAATATCCAAATCTGTCATAATATGATAGGCTACTAGGTGCCAAATTTGGTGCTTTCCTCACAAAATGCACAATTGTTATGCTAAGTTGCCCCACTAATATATATATATATACTAGCGATACCCGTGCACATGCACGGGATAGCAGTACAACATAGCTGGTATCAGACGACAGACCGTACACGGGAATGACAAAAATACGCATTGTGCAAAATGCAAGTGGTACTATGGAACACCAAGACTTCCCAAATATTGTCGGCATGTCCGCTAAGTGCCACAGCAAATTCATAGGGATCGTGTGACGGCGAGCCGAGTTTTAGTGGTGCAAGCTTGGTATTAGAATATAGAGAATATATATATATATATATATATTATATATATATATATTATATATATATTTGTTACGTTCTAGGAACCGTATGCATACAACAGACAGTTGTTCCGAGTTAGTTATGCCATTATGTATACGTGCAGATAGATCCCTTCCTTGTGTGTAGTGGGAAGACACGCGGGGGGGGGGGGGGGGCTGGTGCATTGCGATGGGCTTTTAGTTGGATTACAAATCATTTTTCCCCTTTTTATTTTATTTCCCCTTTTATTTGAACCACGGTACCTTCATCTTGCTTGCCTCACACCCTCGCCTCAATTACCACAGCGTGACGAGCGCCTACCCAGAGACTCGTTTTCCGAGTCAGAATCCTGATGTTTCGCTGTGGCAGTTCCATCTCGGCTTCCACCTTCCCAAACCCAGACACGTGTGTGGGCGGGCATTGCCGGCCTCGTGCGAGACCCCGTCCAGGAAGGCGGACCGCATGAAGGCCCGGTCCAATCAGGATGGACGATGACGTCGGCTTCGCCATGGCTCCACCCCCTAGCTCCGTGATCTATAATCATGTGATCACACACACACATCAATATATATATATATATATATAATATATATATAATAATTATTATATACACACACACATATATATATATACACACACACACACACACACACACAACACCACACACACACACACACACACACACACACACACACACACACCACACACACACACCAACACACACACACACATATATACATATATATAAATAACATATACACACAATATACACAACATATATAATATACAGGGTGAGTCAAAAGTAGCGCCCGATTTCTGTTTTTTCGGCTCCCAGATTCTCTCTGGAAGTCATGTTGTTAATAATCGTCTTGCAGATTATTATTAATTTGTGTAATTTATATTTTTGATTTGGTGGTCAGATGAGCATGTTTTAAGCTTAATGGCACAATTAACAGACAACAATTGTGTCTACTGGGCTGCGAATAACCCAAGAGTGACAGTTGAGAAGGAGGTTAATTTACCTGGAGTGACAGTTTGGGCAGCCATATCTCCATGAGGAATAATTGACCCTTTACTTTGAGGGATCTGTCACTGCAGAAATTTACCTGGATATGCTGCAAACCTTCTTTTGCCCAAGGTACAAGATCAGGACTGTTATTTCCAGCATGATGGAGCTCCACCTCATTGTGGACGTATGTTCGTCAGTGGCTTGATGAAAACTTCCCGGAAAGTGATCGGCCGCAGCGGTCTGATCGAGTGGCCGGCACGCTCCTCAGACCTTACACCTCCAGATTTCTTCTTTGGGGGCTCATGAAAGACCTTGTTTATCGTGAAAAAGCCTCGTACCATCCAGGAATTGAAGGCTCAAATCACTGCAAAGTTTGATGAAATTGATATCGAACTCTGCAGACGTGTGTGCCGCTCTGTTCCTGCTCGGCTGCAATTGTGCATCGATCCGAGGAGGGCACTTTGAAAATTGCAAGTAAAACAGCTTGGTACAGTTCCATAATAATTTTTCTTGAATAAATGGTTAGATAAACATGTCATTCATTTATTTTACCTTCTTGTACACTGTAATACAAATGGCAAAACAAACAATCAACTGACAGAAATCGGGCGCTACTTCTGACTCACCCTGTATATGTATATATATGTATGTATATATATATATATTGTTACAGTTGTGGAAATTCACAGAGCACCATATAGGTCCTTAGATCAGTTATGTGGATAAGTCTGTGTTCAGATAGATTTCCCACACGATGTTGAAAGGGAATTATTCGTGTAACCGGGCTGTGAATCTTTAGTTAGCCATTATTCTTTTACTATCTTTATTTTGACCCACCGCTTCACAACAACCACCTCCACAGCAAACATCGCTCTCATCAACCGCTTCACAACAACCACCTCCACCACCAATATCACTCTCATCAATCGCTTCACAACAACCACCTCCCACACCAACATCCGCTCTCATCAACCATCTCCACAACGATCACCACGACATCCCCTCACAACCTACGCAACAACAACAGCAACGCCTCACCGTCATCTCCATTGCGCCGCCATCTTTGCGCCAGCGACGGCGAATTCACCCACGTCTGCTCTCCTTCGTTGCACCAGGGTGGTTTGATTTCACCCACGTCCGCTCTCCTTCGTTGGCACCAGGGTCGTTGATTTCACCCACGTCCGCTCTCCTTCGTTGGCACCAGGTCGTTGATTTCACCCACGTCCGCTCTCCTTGTTGGCACCAGGGTCGTTGATTTCACCCACGTCTGCTCTCTCCGAGCTTCGCATCGAAATCGGATCAGGAGATCGAAGGGGCGGAGCCAGCGGGGGGTCAGAGGTGAGGATCGGAGATAAAACCTCGCCTCACGGACCCCATATAAAGGCGCGCAGAGACGCCAAGCGCGGCAGTTGTGAAGAGTTGTGAGGAGTTGTGTGGAGTCGCGTTGGGAGCTGGGTCAGCCTGGAGTCTGCAGACGGACGGGAGCTGGAGAGAGCGAGCCTGGGAGCGCAGCCTGCCGTGCCGTGCCGAGCTGTGCGTCGCTGGGAAGAGGCCGGAGAGGAGTCGCCAACCAGCGTCATAACGGGTCGAGGTGATCGCACCCCGGGACAGTCGAAACGACGCGGAGGAACGGACGGGCT
Organism: Eptatretus atami; assembly: GCA_035128595.1. Taxonomy (NCBI): domain Eukaryota; kingdom Metazoa; phylum Chordata; class Myxini; order Myxiniformes; family Myxinidae; genus Eptatretus; species Eptatretus atami. Next base: position 176,610,375 of record CM068955.1, on the reverse strand, counting down.
TAAGAGAGCAATCAACTCTGAAAGAGCAAAGGCCGTTCGTTCCTCTGAGGCGTTGTCGACTAGGCCCGATCGATCGGACCGCACGACGAGGCCTGGGCCGCGCCGCGTCACGCCAGCTGCCGTGTGGACGGGACGCCAAGGAGCACCCAGCGAGTCGCCACGAAGGCGGCAGGTAACCAGCGCGGCCTCTCGGAGCTTCCTTCGGTCTCCCAAGCTCTGAGAAACATTAAAGGCTTACGAGCCCGGGCCTTTTCTTTTCTGGGGTTTTGCAGAACGTTGTTGGCGCCATGTCTTTAAGTAGAACTGTTAAGTGCATGGTAAATAAATAATAATAGACGGTTGTAGTTCTTCTTGCTCGTGTTGTTCTCATACGTGCATTGGTTGCATACATGACTGCATGATTGCATATGTGTCCGTTTTATAAATAAATGCCTTGTGTGAATGTTAAACCCGTTCGTTGCGTCCTTTCCCTCATTGAACTGCCATCATTGAGTTCGGAATATTAGCTGGCTTTTTAATAGCCGATAAAGTGAAAAGTCGGCCGATAAAGGCCGAAAAGTCCAAACGGGCTGCGCGATAAATACACCGCTCGGTATCCACAGAACGGAGCGAGCTGCTACGTGGCTCGTTTCCAAGCAGCTCCCGTTGAGGTACAACCTCTCGGTAGCCTTCCCGCACGAATAATTAGGTAAATCTACAATTCGGCGATCGGACCCTGTAGCGTGCTGGGTTTAGAGTACCTGGCAAGGCTGTGGTGTGCATTAAAAACACAACCCGTAGCTGCGATTCTGGCGTTTGATCCGGAAGCTGCGACTGGATTGCTCGTCCGTGGGCGTATGGCCGCGATTCGGCTAAAAGCGGCTGTCCGCACGGCCGGCAGGTGGAAATCTATAACAATATATATCTATATATCTATATATATCTATATGTATATATATATATATATATATATATATATATATACACATATATACATATATACACATATATATTGTTACGGATTTGGAGTTGACTGCACTCAACATACAGGTCCTATTAGCTCAGTTATATCGATAAGTAAATGTGAACTAGCTCCCTTTTCCCTTGTCTAATGGGCAATTAAATGTTCCTGCGCTTGTGAGTTATTTAATAGTCAGGTTTTCTTTTATTTTATTTTTACACCAACATCAACTGCCAGCGTCATCTTCCCCTCGCTCTGCTCGACGCCATTGTCTACGTGTGTTCGATCACGTACGGGGCGGAGATTTTCCTTCACTTCAGATCGAGACTCCTCCCAGAAAAGGCAGGGGTGTGCCCTTGTCCAACCAGGACCTCATCACTCAGATCTGAGACTTCGCCAGAATGGCGCCGGGCGTGCTCCTTGTTCCAACCAGGAACCTCATCACCTCAGATCGGAGACTTCGCCCGAAGGGCAGGGGCGTGCCCCTTGTCCAACCAGGAACTCATCAACCTCAGATCGCAGAACTCCTCCAGAAGGCAGGGAAGGGCCCCTGATGTCCAACCAGGAAGTCAGCACCTCAGGGTGGCTCCGCCTTAGCCAGATAGAGTGTGTTCGCCGGCCTAATCGAGGTGAGGGCGCGATTGAGTCGTCCAGAACGGACCGTTCAGATGAGGAGGCGGAGAGAATCAAGTGGCGAAAAAAAGAGTCTCTTGTGCCTGAGCACAAAAGGGGTGGTCTGGAGGAGGGAGAGGGAGGAAGACGGTGTTGCTCGTGGCAGCCAGCATTTTCGCGAGTTCGGAGGATCGTGTGTGAGGACACCCTGGTGGGAGAGGGCGTTTAAGGTCCGGTGAAGTTTCGAAAACCTGGCATCCAGGGCCATTGTGGAGTTGGTCGGTTGACGAGGGGGCCCTTGCAAGACGGTCGTTGTTGCGGACGTTCGAGGTCCCGTCCCCCAGATCGCGAAGACCACACGAGCGTGGAACAGGCCGAAACAGGCCCTCAATAAAGACCGCTTTTGCGTCCGATTATTTTGGTTGTGCTTTGTTGTTGTTTTGGCGCCAGGTCCAATAAGTAGAAATTGTTATAAGTTGCCGTGCTGTACATTACGTGCCTTCAATTTGGATTAACTCTTGCCCTTCACGTGCTCCCCTCATTTCCCTATATGTTGTTATAAATAAAACCCCACGCTGTGTTAATGTATCGGTTCGTTTTGTTTTATTGGGTTAAACACGGTTGTGTGTGAAATTAGCCAGGCAGTTGCCGCTGTATTGCGGGATACTTGGACCAACGGGACTTGGTGACGGTTCCGCTCGGGTCACACACGGGATTTCGAGTACGCCTAGCGGCTCGTTCCGTACGCGTGTATCGAGAGCGTGTGGAAGACTCGGTAAATCGCCACGTGGTTATTCTAAGTATTTTGAAAATTGGGCAAATAACCCTGTAACCACGTGGTAGAAATATTGACGCTTCAACGTCCGATAAGGGACCCGTACTTCTCGGAGTTTTCCGGAAGAAGTACGATCTAAAGTCCGGGACGTTGATCGCGGAGTCGACTCCTACTGCTCCACCTGGCGGTCAGTGCTCGTCGCTGATACCCGGCCCCAATATTTTGGTGCTTGGAGCGGGACTCGTACCCTTCCGTCTCCAAAAATTCACCGGATTCGGATCAGGGGTGTACGGCGAGCGAAACCCCCCCCCCCCCGTTTCCCCCAAATTACGAGCATATTCAAATTTATTCCCAGCACGCAACATGTTGAACCAAGACGAGCATGAAGCAGTGGGGTTTTAGAGGTTAGATGTAGTAGTAGAACCCATGGTCCAGGACACCACCGCCATGCAGGTTGACCACCCCCACAACTGGAACCAAAGGGTCATAGTGGAGCGGACGTCGCAAGAGCGCCCCCCGTCAAATTCCCCCCCCCCCCGATCCTGCTCAAAAGGGGGAATCATCGGGGGGGCCTCCGCCGAAAGGGTTTTTTTCTTCCAATTTGACATGGGGCCAGTTGATGGGCAATGCTGGCAGGAATGTAACAACGAAATGAAGAACGAAATTGCTATAAAATGCCACCAAAGAATGAAAATAAATGGATGCGAGTATGCGCAGGCACTGAGGGCGAATGCAAACACAGCGGGGTGAGATGCAGAGCATGGGGTTGAACCTCCAGGCGGGGCCAAAAGGCAATAAGGGCGTTGCCTACGTGTTGAATTGCGGACAACGGGATTGCATCATTGGCGGCACCACATGGCAGAGAGACCGAACCGAACGGAGTGTGCAATGTGTCACTGTGCCGATGCGAGTCGGGTTAAGTCGGGACGAAGAGACCCCACCGACGATAATTGGGGAGACCTGAAAATGAATAGCACGAAGAGACGATGGGAAAAATTAAAAATAGGTGACGGACGCAGAAAATAAAAGAGACAAAGGCAAGCAAACTAATGAACCGACGGGGACGACGGAAAAAGTCACAGAGACACAAATTGAGACGCAGGAGACAAAGGAAGGAACACCCAGAGACGCGGGAGGTAGAACAGGGAAAGGTGAACGAAAAATACGGGAAACAAAGACAAAAGAACACAACACTGTTAGAGTTAGTGAGGACGATGGAGGTTGAGCTTTGGGAAGTTCATGACCCGGGGCGAGCAGCAGAGATTAGCCTCCTTCAGGAACGGAGGGTGGAAATATCGCCTCTTGAAGAGATCGCGACGAGATGGGTCCGGTCGAGGCAACGAGGGGAGCAGATTTGAGTGAAGCTGTTAACACGGTACACGCGCAGCTTGCGGGGTAGGGAAACTGCGGGATTATCTCTTCTCTTT
>CM068955.1:176568578-176581231 GCA_035128595.1 Eptatretus atami | reverse complement strand
ATAAATCCGATTGTATTGGGCAAAAGAAGGTTTGCAGCATATCCAGGTAAATTTCTGAGTGACAGATCCTCAAAGTAAAAGGTCATATTCCTCATGAGATATGGCTGCCAAACTGTCACTCCAGGTAAATTACCTCCTTCTCAACTGTCACTCTTGGGTTATTCGGCAGCCAAGTAGAACACATGTGTCTGTTAATTGTGCCATTAAGCTTAAAACATGCTCATCTAACCACAAATCAAAATAAATAATTACACAAATTAATAATAATCTGCAGACGATTATTAACAACATGACTTCAAAGAGAATCTGGGAGCCGAAAAAACAGAAATCGGGCGCACTTTTGACTCACCTGTATATATATATATGTGTGTATATATGTGTGTATATGTATTTTATATATATGTAATATTGGTGGTGTTGTGTGGTGTGTGTGTGTGTGTGTGTGTGTGTGTGTGTGTGTGTGTGTGTGTGTGTGTGTGTGTGTGTGTGGTGTTGTGTGTATAATATATATGTGTGTGTGTATATATATATATATATTATATATATATATATATATATATATATATATAGATGTGTGTGTGATCAATGATTATAGATCACGGAGCTAGGGGTGGAGCCATGGCGAAGCCGACGTCATCGTCCATCCTGATTGACCGGGCCTTCATGCGGTCGCCTTCCTGGACGGGGTCTCGCAGAGGCCGGCAATGCCGCCAACACGTGTCTGGGTTTGGAAGGTGGAAGCCGAGATGGAACTGCCACGAGAACATCAGGATTCTGATCGGAAAACGATCTCTGGGTAGGCGCTCGTCACGCTGTGGTAATTGAGCGAGGGTGTGAGGCAAGCAAGATGAAGGTACCGTGGTTCAAATAAAAGGGGAAATAAAATAAAAAGGGGAAAAATGATTTGTAATCCAACTAAAAGCCATCGCAATGCAACCAGCCCCCCCCCCCGTGTCTCCATACACACAAGGAAGGGATCTATCTGCACGTATACAATGGCATAACTAACTCGGAACAACTGTCTGTTGTATGCATAGGTTCCTAGAACGTACAATATATATATATATAATATATATATATATAATATATATAATATATATATATTCTTATATTCTAATACAAGCTTGCACACTAAAATCGGCTCGCCGTCACACGATCCCTATGAAATTGCTGTGGACTTAGCGGACATGCCGACAATTATTTGGGAAGTCTTGGTGTTCCATAGTACCACTTGCATTTTGCACAATGCGTATTTTTGTCATTCCCCGTGTACGGTCTGTCGTCTGATACCAGCTATGTTGTACTGCTATCGTGCATGTGCACGGGTATCGCTAGTAATATATATATATATTAGTGGGGCAACTTAGCATAACAATTGTGCATTTTGTGAGGAAGCACCAAATTTGGCACACTAGTAGCCTATCATATTATGAACAGATTTGGATATTGGGCCATCTCAAAATTTTTGATGGCAGTGGAAATGGCTGCAAGTCATCAGAGTGAATTTGAGATGGCCAATATCCAAATCTGTTCATAATATGTTAGGATACTGTGTGCAAATTTGGTGCTTTCTCCAAAATGCACAATTGTTATGCTATATTTGCTAAGTTGCTCCACTATATATATTGTTGCGAATTCGGCCCGCCGGCGTGCGAACGGCCACGTAATCGGATTGCGGCACGTCGCCCACCGGACGGACAATTCAGTCGTGACCCTCCGGGAACTATCGCCGGAGCGTCACGGGTGGGCCTGTCGACCTCACCACATCGTGCCAATGGCCACCGGTAGGATAGGGTTGTTGCCAACTCGACCTACCTAAGTACCCACGGGAATGGTAACCGGGCGATCGTACCTCGCCGCAGGTCGACTCCGGAACAGACCGCTTGGGTGGCCCGTTCGTACTATGGGATAACCGAGGGTGTATATCGTCGACCTCGACGGTTCAGATTATTTACCGGGCGTTGCACCCACTACGAACCTTTACGTGAAGCAAGATGGAGGGTCAATTAAAGAAAAGACGAAGCGAAACGGGAAAACAGTTCAACAATGCACATTTATTCGCGGCACACGGAAGCACACATATAAGCCATACAGTAATCGAAATGCACATATAGCAACCAAAACAAAGCAACAATGACGCAGAGTTACTACCGACTACGCGCACACACGGCAACACTTATACAGTTCTAACTTTACAGACGGCCCAACTTACTCAAAAGCAAAGGAAAGAAGCCACCTCAAAGACAGGGGGCAGACAGGTCTGTAGGCCAATTGTGCGCGTGACCTGGAGGAGCGGCCAGGTCCGCGAGACCGAGGGGGTCTACCGCGTCTCGTGACGCGTTGGCGGGCTCGCCGCAAATGTGGCCGGTGGCTGTGCCCCGACTCGTGCTCCTTGGCGGGCTTCGCTGGTACGACGCTTGAGTGGGGTGGGAACGGGGCCCCTCTTTGCACTATCTCAGCGCGGGGGAAAGGGGGAATTGTTGATGCCTGGGAGGAGAATGGCTGGCTGGCTTTGGTCGCGACGAGCGATCCACTCCGACCTCGTCGCCGACCGCCGTCTCTCGCCTCGGACCCGAGCTCCTTTCCTCTTCCACAACTCTTCTCCGCCGACTCAGAACACTCTTCCTGCCTCACCGATGACTTCGCCACCCGACTCGACTCTGCTTCTGTTCTGCTCTGCCGACACAACACTGCTACTGCACACACTCTCCCCGATTCGCCTTTCGCTCGCCGTTTTATAGGCCGGCAGGCGAAACAATATGCAAATATCAGATCAGGATGACCTCGGGGCGGAGCACGCTCGCCAATTGGACGGAGGAAAAGTGGGCGTGAACCCCCTGATCCTAGAATTTGCATATCTCGATTTCACACAGACGCGCCTGGAGGCGTGGCAAGCGCCCGCGCTTCTAATTGGACGGATCAGAAGTGGGCGTGTAGGGTTTGTGATCCGATTTTTCCTCGGAAAGGCCGCTATTTGCGCTCGGCTCGGTGGATAGCTGAACGGGCCAAGAAGCCCGACGCTCAGTGTTCACAGGTGGTGCGGGAATGGCGTAGAAGGAGAGAGGTGAGGGTGGTGGAGGTTTCCGGTGGTGGCGATGGCCATGGTGCCGTTTGGAATGGCGGTGATGCGATGTTTTCGGATTGAGTTGTGAAGGTAAGGTCGTGGCTGTTGGCGTTGTTGTTGTTGTCTGAGGATTGGAGCTGATTGTAGTTGGTGACGATGGCTGCGTGGTGGTTGCGGTGGTTGTTGTGTGATGGCGGTTGGGACGTGGCTGGTTCAATAAAGATAGAACAGAAAACGGCTATCTCAAAGCGTCGCAGCCGAATGAATCACATAAATTCCTCTATACAACGGGTTTGGGGCTAACTACATGTACTTAGAGATATCTCACCTATGGGCCCTGAATGGTGGTTTGCGAATTTCCACAGCCGTAACAATATATATACAGCTCTGGAAAAAAAAATAAGAGACCACTCCAAAAAAAATTTTATGGCAGCCATTCCATTCCAGTGTCTGTTGAATTCCACACAGGCACATCATTCTACTTAGTGAGGTGCTGATAGGTGATCACTGAACGAATCTTATTTAACAAGGAAAAGTATAAAACCATGCTGTTGTCATCATATCCTCTTGCAATAGGACCAGCTGGATGGCAAAAACAGTGCTAGTAGTACTCACAGTAATTGGAATCAAGAAAATAACTATTGACCATGCAAAGAGTTGAAAAGAAACATTTTGAGTGAGGAAAAGAAGGGTTCAATTCTGGCTTTACTGGCAGAGGGATACAGTGAGTGTACGTTGCTTCATCCTTAAAATTTCAAAGACGGCGGTTAATAAGAACAAGGTCAAGCAGCAGACATTGGGGAAAACAAAGCTACAGACTGGCAGAGGCGAAAACGATCTTTCCATGACGCGGGATGACCGCAACTCATTGAATGTCACTCAAAAACCGTAGGATGACATCAAGTGACCTACAAAAGAATGGCAAACGGCAGCTGGGTGTTGTGCATGGCGAGGACTGTTCGAAACAGCTCCTTGGGGCAGGGCTGAAGTCGTGCAAAGATAGAAAAAGCCCTTCATCAATGAGAAGCAAAGAAGAGCCAGGCTGAGGTTTGCAAAGGCATAAGGATTGGACGTAGAGGACTGGAGTAAGGTCATCTTCTCTGATGAGTCCAATTTTCAGCTTTGCCCAACACCTGGTCATCTAATGGTTAGACGGAGACCTGGGAGAGGCCTAAGCCAGTGTCTCACACAACTGTGAAATTTGGTGAGGATCGTGATGATTGGCGGTGCTTCAGCAAGGCTGGAATCGGGCAGATTTGTCTTTGTGAAGGACTCATGAATCAAGCCACATACAAGGTTGTCCGGAAGAACATTGCTTCTTCTGCTCTGACAATGTTCCACTCTGAGGATTTGTTTTTCGCAGCAGTCAATGCTCCATGCCACAGCTAGGTCAATCAAGGTGTGGATAGAGGACCAAGAATCAAGACCCTGTCATGGCCAGCCAATCCAGACCTGAACCCATTGAAAACCTCTGGAATGTGATCAAGAGGAAGAATGGATGGTCCACAAGCATCAAAAAAGCCGAGCTGCTTGAATTTTTTGCGCAGGAGTGGCATAAAGTCACCCAAGCAATGTGAAAGACTGGTGGAGAGCTGCCAAGACGCATGAAAGCTGTGATTGAAACAGGGTTATTCACAAAATATTGATTTTCTGAACTCTTCTAAGTTAAACATTAGTATTGTATTGTTAAAAATGAATATGAACTTTTTTGTTTGTATTATTTGAGGTCTGAAAACACTGAATCTTTGTTGTTATTTTGACCAGTTGTCATTTTCTGCAAATAAATGCTCTAATGACAATATTTTTATTCGGAATTTGGGAGAAATGTTGTCAGTAGTTTATAGAATAAAAAAAAAATGTTCATTTTACTCAACACATACCTATAATAGTAAAATCAGAAAAACTGATAATTTTGCAGTGGTCTCTTATTTTTTTCCAGTCCTGTATATATGTTGCATTTCATGTATATGAGAGGTAATGAATACGCATATTTGATTTTATCTGGAGTATAGCCTGTTCTTAAATGCAACGGTGAGCAAATAGTAAGTAACAAAACAATGCTAAGCCTTTGTGCATTGACAAACAATTATCATTGTTTAATTAAGGGATCGAGCAATTCTTAGATAAGGGCACAAGTTTAAAATGTGATACTTCAACATAGATTAACTTTCCTAATTATCGAATAAAAATTAGCCTGACATTATTTTTTTTTGTTCAAGGCATGTACTCGTATGATATTGATGCAAATTTGATTGGATCTGATGGCTGTTAGAAATTCGTCATGTAACTTCATAGGGCAAAGAATATTAATGAGGTCAGGTGGTCAATTTTACTCTTGACCTGTGAAGGAAATTGTGGAATTTATCCAGGTTACCGGTCAAAGGTGAACTCTGAAAATACCCTCTGAATTTGTAACATCCACATTGATCAAGCTACCGAAGCAGCCACTTATATTGACAATGCTCCACTAAAATTCACCTTGTTTAACACAGAGACATGTTTTAAGTGGTATTGGCAGATGAAAACGTACTCTTCGTAAAAGTAATAGTGAATTAATTCAATGTTTCGCACAAAAGCTTTTTGCAAAATAATGTGCTGTCGTTTGCTCAAGAAAGATCATGGTTGAAAATGACACCGAAGAGTTTGAATAACTGAACTTCTCAAGAGGTTTGTTCAGAAGTATGGGAGGGTTTGCCAAACGGCCTTTCGGAGAGAGAGAGACAGTGAGAGTGTGAGATTTGTCAGCATGGAAAGACATGTTCAGGTGGATACATGATACCAGGTGATACATTAAATCTTAACATGTACACTATGGTGATGAGCTTTAAACTAAATTAGTCACGCTTCTTAAGTACAATAATATAATTTTTATTGAGTCTCTGACATATTGATCATGTGACTGAAATTTTCAGCTTTATAATTTCAGCAAATTAAATATTCTCATGACTTCTTTGACAACAACCACAAAAATCATGTCGATGCTCTGGGTTTTTTTTGGCAACTCATTACATTTCCATTTAAATGATTCAGGGTCAAACATTGACTACATTTATTTATAATCAAGTAAACACCATTGTAGAGTATTTAGAGCATATTCATAAAAGGAGAACGTACTCGTAAATACAAGTGAAGACTTAATAAACATGTCAGTACTGTACAGCTTGTACATGTGAGGAATTTTAGCTGTCGCCACTGCGATGTTTTGTCAAAAAAAAAAAAGGAAACGTTACGGTGAAGGCATGAACAATGATATTCTTATTAATCATGCATTATTTCCTTGAGGACACATTATATGTAAGATTCGAGTGAGACAAACTTTTGTTGATGAGGAACACAGTTTTGCTCTGTATGTTGATATCGTCATGTGTATGGCCCCACCCAAAATCACAAGCAATCAAGATGGAACGCATATGTTGAAATAATATCTCAGGATAGCCGCTTAAGGTGAAATTTAGAGTGCGGTAGTCATCCGAGTGGTCATGCAACATGCCTGTATTATCTCTATTATGCTCTTGCCTAACACATAATTAGCCAACAAAGGGGAGGACCAGATTAATTATTTTCCTTCAGGGGATTTTCAATTAACTGAATCGTCAGCACGGGAAGATGGTAGAAACCAGACATGAACACATTGGATGTGAAATATGGCACAGAATCCTGGATAAAATGACAGACACAAAGCACAATTATAATATTCAAACGTAATACAATAAAGCAACTAAATAAACCTGCTCTGGGCGCGCACACACGCACACGCACACGCAACACACACACACACCGGTCACCAAGTTTTGTTTGAATCCGTCACAATTTTTGAGATATCGTCCTATTCATCGTTTTGCCCCATCTCTCAATGGTGAAGAATACTTTAAAAATTCTAGGAGCCAGATCCAGATTTCACAATCTAAACAGTTTATTCTTGTCACACACCAACCTGCCCATCAAATTTCATCGCGAATCTGTCAACAAATTTTGAGATATACTGCAAAAACAAAGAAACAAACGGACATGAAAAAGAGCAATCAGAGATTGCAGACCTCGCCAGGATTTTGTGTGGTATTTGTGTAGTTTTGTGTTACATATTTTGTGTAGCGTTTTGTACACACACACACCACACTGAATATTCTCATGATTCTTTGACTACACATTGATGAACTATAGAAAGTGACACACAGTCATGCACACTGAGCCGGGCAGATAATTGGGAGCTGTCAGTTTGTCCGAAATGACACTGAAGGTAGTAAGGTTCACAATAGAATGGCTGGCATACCTTTAGATTAGCAGGCTTCCATAATACCCATGCTTCAAGGAGTCACTGCTTCTCCACTCAAGGCATTGATGTCATGCTGATGGGTGCGGCAATTTCCTTGCATGTTCCACATTGTACAGTCCTGGCAATTGACGGTGCAAGGCCACCGAGCAGCATAGGGAAGGGGGTGCCGCACTTGGAAGTAGCCATGCTGGATGGCCACCTTCACCTGATGAATGTCAGAAGCCAACTTCTTCACACCCCCACCTCACCCCTCCTGGTGGGGTGTGGAAGAAGAATGCACCACACGCTACATTGTCATTCGGTGCGCAGTCGATTTGGGGTATCCTCCTCACCACAACTCTGGCCGATCAGAACCAAGGAACATAAGGTACTGGTGTTACATATTTGAAATCCTGGGCTTTAAAGTTGAGTTTGAATTATTTACTTAAGAGGATTTTTCAACAAAGACTTAAAGACAATTCAAATAAGCACATCCAGTTGGGGTTCACCTTGAAAACAGTCTTATAAAACAAAGTTTGGTCACAGACATACGATCAGTGAATTCATTTTTAATTAACTGGAAGCTGTGTACATTTTGTGACAACTCTTAAATATGCAAAATATTACATGGTTATGCTAAATAGACAATTGTGAAACACTTTCAAAATTAATGAACGATACAAAAGTTATACAATAAGAAGCATGACCTTGAGAAAAATCCAAATGAATCCACCATGCGAGGCCTTTGTTTTGCCTTCATGGACACAATCACATCGTTTTAAGCCATACCGCATGGCAAGCAAGTATAACGAAACTGTACTTTTTCATCTGCCGCATTATTTGGCTGTCCTCGGAGCTGTCTTTTGACAGGCTCTTTCTATCTGTTTCCTGTTGCTGAATAACAGAGCTGTAACGCTACTTTCTACTGCACAATGTTGACACTTGAGATATCTTGCTTTTGGATTAGGCAGCGAAGAGTCACTCCATGCAAGTATAGATAGTAAATACTGGTTGTTTCGAGTATTTTCTCCTTGCTTTAAGGCATTTGGAGAAATTTATCATTATTTTGTGCGAGTCCATTTGTGGAACATGTTCATTTGGTTTTTCAGACTAATCTGGAAAGATGGACGGATGGATGGATGCAAATGCCAGTCAGAGCTGATAATGTGACATTATGCCGATTTTGGTGTTGGTTCAGGTTTACAGCTTTGGCTACTGACATTAGACTTCTGTCGTTGATGCTACTTATATGCTACTTTATTCGGTCTATAAGCTCCAAGACATAATGAAAAAGATGTAGCAACTGGTTGTTTGCTATGGACATTGTTTTCATTGTTTGCCTTTGGAACAAATTTGAAAAAAAAATATTGTTTGGGAAATGACTCTCGTGGGTTAAAGATGTTTAAAATAGAGCAGTTATTTTCAGTAGACGTCTTAGCATAAGCATAATTAATTGTGATGTTAGAAATGTGTTGCTTATGTAATAGATAGAGCCGTCTTCCCTCCTAATGTTTGTGTCAAAAATACCATTCCTGCGAGCCTACGTTTTATGTTTGCCTTTGGAGTCAGTCTTTATGTCGTTTTTTTTAGCGTTCTGACAACCCATCGGGCACGAGTCATGGGGGAAAATGGCCAGGTGCCTGCCATGTCCAAATTAATCAAAGCCAGTGAGGGAGGTCACGGACAAGCTCGTCGACCACCATGCTGATGGCGCCCAATAATGAGTGAGAAGAGAGGGGTGTGGAGTGTCATGGGTGATGCACGTGCCCGAGACATAAAAGGGAAGGGGGGGGGGCAAAAAGATCGGGAAGGAAAATCTGGGAGACATCATGCACAGGCCGTGCCAATCGGGCATACTCACAGAGACAAGACCACCACCAAAGCCAGAGCCACATCTCTCTTTTTCCTCAGCTGGCATGAGACGTTCACTCCACTGCCTGCGGACTGTACCGACTGATCCTGCAGGCTTTGCTGGATTTGTCCGAAAATCTTTTTGTCTTGTCGTTCCTATTGTGTATCTGATGTGGTACAACTGCCATGACTAGGTTAGATAATTAAGGATCTGAATTCGTTCTTTGATTTTGTGGGTGTGTACAGTTCAGTAGTTGGGTCAGGGGGGTTGTTTGTGTGCTCATTGTTTATTTATTACGTACTAGTTATTTGTTCTTTATTGATTGCTTCTTCTGTTTACTTCTCCTGCATAGATTTTATTAAATGTACTGGTCTCGGGGTGAATTCTGGTTGTCGTGGTTCTCCTGGGGAATTAAGAAAGACGTTGAGGGCTAACTGGCTACGGTGAGTCAACACCGTACAACCGGATTGCATCCATGTCAGGCTTGCTCGGCCTCCTTTGTATATGACATGTGGCACTCATCCGTGTAGTGCTTGGCTAGTGCGATGGTCTATAGGTACGGTCATGTCGATACAACTCCCGGACTCGTATGGGAATCCGGGGGACGATGACGTTACAATGTCATTCAGTTCAAAACAATGCACACGATTTATCAAAGTTTTTATGTAAATGTGCAAGTTATAGTGATGCTTCAACTCAAGACAACATGAGTGAGAGCAAATCATTGTGATGGAAAGAGCCAATAATGAACTGCTTTGTTGCAGTACGTGCTTTGAGCCTCATTTACAAGCAGCCAAGCAGCAGCATGCAAGCAGTACAATTGGGAGCAGCAATAAGAGAGTTTACCATGTTACAAGGGATTTTATTTGCTGATTTCTTGCAATCGGCACTGATGGTTGACAGTGGCCATAAATTTAATTTGTACCCCTTGGCTGAGTCAGTATTGTTGTGGCCTGAGAGAAGGCTATTTTGTGCACTCGGTGGCTCCCAAGCATGAACATGTCCCATTGTTGATGGTTTGTAATAATTGCAGATATTTAAAGTATAATAATAATTACCATAACTTTTGTTGCTATGCCTGTTCTTTTAGTAATAAATTACAACATTATGATTTTGAATTATTTTGCACTCTTTTTATGCAATTTAGATCTCCACTCCAAGTGTGAAGCTGAAACCCTGTCGCGGTCGTTACCATTGTACTTCAGCTGTAGAAGGCATGTTGAGCCTCAAGCCTCACTTTTTTTACAGCAGCAGTTCTGTCAACTTGCCATGCAGCCAAGGCTCTGCATGATGCTAAGGGCTGTTGAAATTGGACGCATGGCATTTTGTACTACTTACTCCCTTCTTAACTTCACTGCTTGTGCTCCTAAAAGCTTTTTCAACAGCAGCGGCACAATGAGTGCACAACAAATTATATTGTACGAAAGTGTTGCTTTAACTGTAATTTAAAATCATCATTTAGGCTTCCATTCGATGCTGCAAAATTGATTAAGCATGGAATTGTGGTTATCGGATGTGTGTTGTAACTGGTCTTATTTTGTCCCAACAGTGTCTGACTTTCGAGACAGATAATTTTTTGCAATAGACAGATTAAGCTTTTACAACTAGTACGGCACTTAGTCGAGCACATAGTCTCGCTCATGCTCATTCTGAACAACATACATCGTTAAGTGAACAGTGATACTATGGCCCACTGATAATGGCCCTACGTGTCATCCATGCATCCTAATGTCACATACATTGCCATTATTCAACAATCAGCTTATTGATTGATTACACTGGTGAACAAGTCATTTTCATCAGATATAATTATAGGTGGGCTAGTAGATGGCTTTGGAATGCTGATTCTAAATATGTTTTTTTTTTCTCGAGCATTAATGGAGGAGGTTCATGCAAGGAGCGTTCACAGAATACTGTTTCCTATCCTATGGGACAGCGTGCTACGCAGAGCATTGCATCAGAGTAACTGGCATCATTGAAGCCATACTAGCCAGGAACGAGCAGTGTCAATGTTTTCTTCAGTTAATCCAAATAAGATTTTCCTGCACCTCTCCACTTAAGCTCGGTTTAATGAAGGATTTTGTGAAAGTGATGGAAAGACGAATTCGAGAGGGTTTCAATACTTGTTGAGAAATTTCCAAAATCATTGCCGCGAAATTGAAGGAAGGAATCTTTGGGGGGCCAAATCAGGGAATTCTGCAGTATGAAGGCTTTAAGAAGAAAGCCTCCATGTTTCGAACTAAAGCACGGCAGGCTTCAAATGATTTGTAGAAACTTTAACAAAGTCTCCCGCATAACAAGATGGAGTTCAGAAACTGCTCGATACCTATCAAACTAGAAGGGCACTCAGTAGAGCATACCTCCGCCACACAATGCCTGATCAGAAGAGCATATCGGGACAATAATTTTTTGAAATATATGCTATGTATCATTTTTGGCACATTCTCAATGGTGAAGATATCTTAAAAATGAAAAAATTTTCGTATTCAGATCTTCACAAAATCGAATCATTTTGTCCTTGTCACACACCCAATCTGTCCACAAGTTTCGTCTGAATCCGTCCACAATGTTTTGAGATATCGTGATATATATCAGTTTAGCCCTATCTCTCAATGGTGAAGAATCACTTAACATTATCAGATCTCGATCCAGTTTTGGATCTTCACCAAAATTGAATCAGTTTGTCCTTATCACACACCAATGTGTTTCATGACCATTTGTGCACATTAAGGATAAATGCTCAATAAAGATGAATATGAAAAGATTTTCAAATACATTCCTTGGTTAGTCGATAATTATATGTATGAAGGGTCGCATCGATCTGTTAGCGGTTCTGGAGATTTTTTTTGACATTTTTATTTTCAATCACAGGCCACCAGACATAATCTATTCTTCACTCACATCTGATAGTAGATTGGATATAAAAATTTCAGATTTTTTGATAAGGACTTTTGATTCAACAATTATGGTGGAATACATTACAACGACATCATCGTTATCACCTATATTCACATGGTGAGTTGATAAAATGTGCAAGTTTCATTTTTTTCAGTGAGCAGTTTCAGTGAAGATATCAAATTGTGACTATTAGTCAGAGTTACAAAAATATTATCCATGGAGAGTCCCTTTTAATGTTTTGTATCGATTGGCAGTTTGCAGAGAAAAATATTTTTAAGAGAAAATATTGTTGTGGGCCAACATTGAAAATATTGTTGAGTCAGGTGAGAAGACCACGGGGGAGGGGGGGGTGGAAGCTTTCTCGGGTTCCCACCAGACTCCCCGGAATTGCAGGCCTCGTAAGGGTGAGCTGGGTGAAGAGTTTCCAGCATGATGGAGCTCCACCTCATTGTGGACGTTATGTTCGTCAGTGGCTTGATGAAAACTTTCCCGGAAAGTGGATCGGCCGCAGCGGTCTGATCGAGTGGCCGGCACGCTCCTCAGACCTTACACCTCCAGATTTCTTTCTTTGGGGGCTCATGAAAGAC
>CM068955.1:176489026-176506162 GCA_035128595.1 Eptatretus atami | reverse complement strand
AGGCAGAGTCAACCCCACCTGGTATTAATTCAACATCCGAGTGGGGGAGGTATGTGCTCTATCCGTTTACCGAGCTCCATTCCAGTTATTATTAGGTCATCTCTAACGAGATGACCAAATAAAACCAGTCTCGATGTCCGTACGTCCCCATTTTTTTTCTTCCGATTTTCTTGATATTTGGTATGTGGTAGATGTCGATGAGGGATGCACGAGGGTATGACCTTTGACCCGATTGAAGGTCAAGGTCAACATCAAGGTCACTCCAAAGTTGTGAAATCGTCCATTTTCAAAATCTATCTCCTCCGCCGTCTATGATCCGATCTTCGAAATTTCTTCGGATTCTGATAATATGGAAAAATATCTAAAAGTAGGTAGGGGTCGATGAGTGATGCACGACGGTATGACTTTAGACCTGATTGAAGGTCAATGTCAAGGTCACCGATGCTGTAAACTTGTGAAATCATCCATTGTCAAAATATCATCCGCCATTTATGACTCAGAAATGCGGTTTGATTTCTGAGGTCCGGTTTCTATCCTTTTGAAGACACATTGATCACCATTGAGAGATTTATCTTACTTTATTATATTTATCTGTGTTACTTTTCAAAGTTGCTTCGGTTTATTTATCTAATCTGTCGGTTCTAGTTTTTTTTTTTCATTATTATTTTCACTTTTCTCCCAGTCCCAGTCCTCTTGATTTTTAACCCCTGAATCATTTCATTCCCCTCCCTGTCAAAATCGGTCATTCTTACCCCGATGTCCCCTGACCCCACTCTGACACACCCACCTCTGACTTACCTTCAGTCTATATTAACCTTCGTTCCTATTCCTTCTCTCCCCTTTGCTCTGACAAAGGGTTCGTGGCCAAAACTTCAGCCTCTCCTTGCTTCCCACGGTGGTTAGCATATCTCAATCAACGTCTGTTTGATTTTTATCCATTTTTCCACAAAAAGCTTCCATTTCAAATGAACCTCCATTTAACTGGAAGCCGGACACGCCAAGGCCCCTTGACACATTACGTGGTCTGTTCATCGCATGGGAAACTGTTGTCGATCCAAGAGAAACACCCAATAACTAAAGACCTTTAAAAATAAAAATAAAAATGAAGCAATGTGAGGCTTTCCTTTGTTTCAAAAGAAAAAGTATCAAAAGAGAACAGAAAGAACAGACATTGTGTCATTTTGTTTTTTTCTTCAGCTTCTGGCAACAAGAAGCTTACATGTATGATCACAGGCATTCAGGGGGGGAAAATACTTTGGAACCTGAAGTCGAATGCCTGCAAAAGAATGGATTTTCATCAAACAGAAGTTGAGAAAGCGTAAGTTTACCACCGCAAGACATAAGATGAGGTTGACATTGTGGTCATTACCCATAGTCAGAGCAAAAAGGGGCAACTGGCTTAATGTACCCTCTGAAGGACAGCATGTTCCATGGTGCACTATGCCATCTTAGCGCTGCAGCAGATGACAATTTTCAGATGCTAATGGGATTCGAATGCAGGTTTAAACATTTCAGAGGTTCGTATGCAACCAAGTGAGCTATTCTGCTGTCATCTTGGGCCAAATGCAAAAATATTGGACTTAAAAAAGAAACCTTTAGAGCCCCCTTTCACACCTATATTATCTTTCCAACCTCTTTGACACTCCATTTGATTTGCAAATTCAATATTCTCTTTTCTTTCCTCTCCCTTACATTCCTTTTCGAAATATCTTTTAAAAAAAGAATTAAATCCTTCCTCACTGTGAAAATAATATGTATATTCCCCCTAAAAGTAATCTTGAAATGTGCAAGCATGTGCAGGATAGAAGGGCTAGAAGCTACAGAAAGAGTGCTTGCTCTATAAGAAATGCCCGATTGATCAAGGAGGCCGATGTGGGCATGCTGATTGGCTAAAATGTAAGTGCTTTACTGTAATGAGACTCAATGTTGAATGAAGAACTAAAAACATAAGAATTAAATGGTTTGACGTATCCGCAATGAGGGATCACAAGGTGCTGATGTTTTGGGCTTTACGCAAGTGAGCATACCTCAATTTCCTTGCTTCCCATGGCAGTTAGCATATCTCAATCAATGTGCTGTTGATTTCATCCATTTTTAACCTCCACCACTCATGGTGGAAGGAGGTTATGTTTTCACCCCCGTCTGTCTGTCTGTTTGGCTGTAAGCAGGATATCTCAAAGATTTATTGACGGATTCGGACAAAACTTGGTGGACAGGTTGGGTGTGTGACGAGGACGAATCGATTCGATTTTGGTGAAAATCTGATTCCGAATCTGGACACGAGAATTTGTTTTTAATTTTTTCAAGTGATTCTTCACCATTGAGAGATGAGGCCAAAAACGATATATAGCATCTTTCTTAAACGTTGTGGATGAGTTGGTTAGGTGATGAGAACAAGCTGATTAGATTTTGGTTCAGGTCCGGATCCAGATATGGAACCGGTGGAATACAAAACGTACAAACTGTTAAGCCTGGTGGAGGTATGCTCTCCTCCAAGTGCCGTTCTGTTGTTTTTTCTTGTGACGACGGAATCTTTCAATTACCTTTTGTGTGGTCATTAACGATTGTTCCATCTCCAGTACAGGAACCACATTTCAATGGCATACATCATTATTGGCATACATCAATGGTATTGTAATACACATCATGACATGTTTTGAATTTTACAAATGTTTCCCATCCTGCTCTAGTCCATCTCTTCCCTTCCGTAAAGTCATCTCCATCCATGTTTATGAGTTGGCCAAAATAACTTCACAGTAGTTGTCTTCAGTCTTGCAATGATCAATTTTAATTCCCTACTTTTTTGCATTGTCGTTGAACATGATTTCTCTTTTCATCATATTAATTTTAGTCCAATCTTCTGACTACAAATATTGTTGTCTTCCTCCATTGACATTTATTCCTTTATTTTCCTGTTGTTACTTGTTGACACACTCCTTGGCTTGCAGTGAACAATTGGAGTGGGATTGTGTCACTTTGAATGATGCCTCCTTCAATATCGATCTTGCCATTTCAAGGTCATTGTTCTAACATCATACACCACTTCATCGTAAGTTGATCTCTCTGACGTTGACATTTAGGCGATGTAAAGCTTGCATGACAGCATGTTTCCGCACTATCAAAGGCTTTTTTCAGAATCAATATATATTTGGCACAAGGGCAATTTACATTCTTTATATTTTTGCAGAAGCTGATTATTGTATAAGCAAAAATATGGTTATCCACTTTTAAACCTGCTTGCTTCTATGGTTGATTTTTAAATAAAATTCCCTCCGCCACCGAAGGTGAAGGAGGTTATCTTTTCACCCCTTTCTGTCTGTGTTGTTGTTGTTGTTCGTCTTTCGGCTGCTCCCGTTAGGGTTGCCACAGCGGATCATCCGTTATGATCCGCATACTGATTTGGCACAGGTTTTACACTGGATGCCCTTCCTGACGCAACCCTGGTCGCCTCTTACGACACAGGGATAAGGATTGGGTTTCGCCATGATTCCAGGCTGCTCTACACCCTCTCATAGCATGGCCCAGTGCAGAGCTCCCGTCCTCAAGCGACCCTCCAACCCAAGCCTCCGAGTAGCCAGATTACAGGCGCACGCCACTACGCCCGGTTTCACCCCTTTCTGCTGTCTGTTTGTTAATTGCCGAATCCTTCGGATTTCGGCAATTATGTTGGTCGGTTGTGTGTGTCATTCTGTGTGTCTGTCTGTCTGTCTGTCTCGTTTGTGTGTTTGTTTACCCTGTAGCAGCCACACCGTTTCAGCGATCATGACCAAAATGGATACAGACGTCGACCATGGTCCAACTTAGGCACTTGTCGTTTTTGTGAATCTATGTCAAAGGTCAAGGTCAATGTCACCGAAAAACCGAAATTCTTATTTCGCAATAACGTCCGTTAAAATTGTCGTATCGACTTCAAACCAAATGCAAAATGTGCATCTTCCAATTCTGCATCTCTATTATAATACCAAGCTTGCACACTAAAAACTCGGCTCGCCGTCACACGATCCCTATGAAATTGCTGTGGCACTTAGCGGACATGCCGACAATGTTTGGGAAGTCTGGCGTTCCATAGTACCACTTGCATTTTGCACAATGCGTATTTTGTCATTCCCCGTGTACGGTCTGTCGTCTGCTACCAGCTATGTTGTACTGCTATCCCGTGCATGTGCACGGTATCGCTAGTCCAACCATATGTCTCATTGGTGTTCACATCAACACCTTCTTAGCGGTCGGGGTCGAATGTCAGCGGGGTCGGGTCAAAACTTTCAAATTGCGATAAAAACGCCATTTCAAGTCCAATTGACTTCCAAGTTATGATCATGACCAAACTAAGTGCTATAACTCATTAAACTGTAGCACTATCGACTTATAAGAACCAATTGATTTCCAGGTTTTTGTTTTTCAGAGATCATGGAGATGACAAAGTTATTCCAGAAATTCCTTGCTCAATGAGAATTTTTGTTTGTTTGTGTACAGATATGTCAAAAAGTTGTGACGGATCCGTATGAAATTTTGTGACAGGTTCGTTGTGTGACAAGGACGAACTGATTAGATTTTGGTGAAGATCTGGATCCGATCCAACACACACGCACACACACACACACACACACACACACAACACACACACACACACACACACACACACACACACACACCACACACACTGCAGATTTGGAGAAGCTAACAAGAGGATCAGCAATCAGAGAAATGGGCAACCTTTATGAAGCAAATGTATAGGGTGCAGAGTAGTATATTCCAGTGAGGTGTAAAACTCGAGGCAGAAAGAGACCACGGTAGTTGCGCAATGAGACAAAGAGTGCACGGTATTTTCACAGAATGCAAACACTGTACAAAGCGAGGATGGACAGTACACAGAGAATGAAGGGATTCATGAGCTAGGGTTATTAGGATTAGCTATTATGGTTAGTGTTAAGCCTGCCACACACTGGCTGATATTCACCGACGTGACGCACCAACTGTCAGTGACAAATCCTGTACAATCTCGTTTTGTCGTAGACTGCCAACCACTCTGCGACTGTCGATGACACTATTGTCAGAAACAAAATGCGATGACGATTGGAAAAACAAAATGGCGATGAAGATTGGAGAAAAACAAAATGCGATGACGATTGGAGAAAACAAAATGGCGATGAAGATGGAGAAAAACAAAATGGCGATGAAATTGGAGAAAACAAAATGGCGATGAGATTGAGAAAAACAAAAGGTGATGAAATTGAGAAAAACAAATGCGATGAAGTTGGAGAAACACAAATGGCGTGAAGATTGGAGAAAAACAAAATGGCGTGAAGATTGGAGAAAAACAAAATGGCGATGAAGATGGAGAAAAACAAAATGGCAATGAGATTGGAGAAAACAAAATGGCATGAAGATTGGAGAAAACAAAATGCGATGAAGATTGGAGAAAAAACAAAATGGCGATGAAGATTGGAGAAAACAAAATGGCATGAGATTGGAGAAAAACAAAATGGCGATGAGTTGGAGAAAAACAAAATCGATGAAGATTGAGAAAAAACAAAATGGCGATGAAGATTGGAGAAAAACAAAAATGCGAAGATTGGAGAAAAACAAATGCGATGAGTTGAGAAAAAACAAAATGGCATGAGATGGAGAAAAACAAAATGGCGATGAAGATTGGAGAAAAACAAAATGGCGATGAAATTGAGAAAACAAAATGTGATGAAGATTGGAGAAAAACAAAATGGCGATGAAGATTGAGAAAAACAAAATGGCGATGAGATTGGAGAAAAACAAAATGCGATGAAGTTGGAAAAACAAAATGCGATGAGATTGAGAAAAAACAAATGGCGATGAGATTGGAGAAAACAAAAATGGCGATTGAGATTGGAGAAAACAAAAATGCGATGAGATTGGAGAAAAACAAAATGGCGATGAAGATTGGAGAAAAACAAAATGTGAAGAAATTGGAGAAAAACAAAATGGCGTGAAGATTGAGAAAAACAAAATGGCGATGAGATTGGAGAAAACAAAATGCATGAAGATTGAGAAAACAAAATGGCGATGGAATTGGAGAAAAACAAAATGGCGATGAAGAGGAGAAAACAAAAGGGATGAAGATTGGAGAAAAACAAAATGGCGATGAAGATTGGAGAAAACAAAATGCGGAAATTGGAGAAAAACAAAATGGATGAAGATTGAGAAAAACAAAATGCATGAAGATTGGAGAAAAACAAAATGGCGATGAGATTGGAGAAAAACAAAAATGGCGATGAAGTTGGAGAAAACAAAATGGCATGAAGATTGGAGAAAAAAAATGGCTGAGATTGGAGAAAAACAAAATGGCGATGAGATTGGAGAAAACAAAATGCGATGAAGATTGAGAAAAACAAATGCGATGAAGATTGGAGAAAAAAAAAATGCGCTGAAGATTGGAGAAAAAACAAAAGGGATGAATTGGAAAAACAAAATCGATGAAGATTGAGAAAAACAAAGATGCGATGAAATTGAGAAAAACAAAATTGCGATGAAGATTGGAGAAAACAAAATGGCGATGAAGATTGGAGAAAAACAAAATGCGATGAAGATTGGAGAAAACAAAATGGCGATGAAGAATGGAGAAAACAACAATGCGATAAGTGAGAAAAACAAAATGGCGATGAAGATGAGAAAACAAATGGAGAATGCAAATTGAGAAAAACAAAATGGCGATGAAGATTGCAAAATTGGAGAAAATCCAGTGTTTTTGAAGGATTTTATCCCTTTATCACGTTGTCCTTTTCCGACGGCCATCCCTCCATAACCAAACATGTAATATTCATATTCAGTGATGATGAAAGCTCTGTTATTGTATATCGACACTTGTTTAAATTCAAGGATTCACCACTTGTAAATGTTTGTTTTATGTTTCAATTCACGAACATAACTGATAAAATAATGTTATTTGCCAGCAGGAATTAAAAGATGAATGGACCAACCTGTGGAGCACGTCGTCATTATGTTGCTGGTGGCTTTATAAGAGATGGTCATGGGATATGTCGCGATATCTTCAAATAAAATATTGACATTTCCTGACAAGTATACATGATGTTCCAATAAGTGAATCTCTAAAGTTTAATGAATCACTTTCAGATCGCAGACAGGTTACTGGTCTCTCTGTCTTCTACCTCCTCCCTTCTGGTCTTGCACCCTCTGCTCTTTCCATGCTCCACCTACAAAGGTTTCTGCAGGGCAAACACAGTCCACCATCAACCCCCTTCTGGTGAAACTACCTAAATCCAGAATCACGACTCACCTCCACTCATTTGTTCCTCTTTTCTGCTTATGGAACAAACTTCCACATTCTCTTCAATCTCATTCTTCCTTCCAAGTTTCCAAAACAGATGTTCACCACCATCTCAGATCATGCCCCATCCAAAACCATGATCTTTTCTACCCCATTAACCCTTCAGAAGCCCACCTCTTTCAAAGTTTCTCGTTTTCCCTTCCTGAAAGCTTGCTTCTGTATCTATCTGGTCCACCCTTGCATCCTCCTCTTTCCTCCCCACATCCCTTATTTCTCTTCCCCACATCCCTCTATTTTGTCCCTCATTGCTGCTGGTGGTCTGTCCCCCCCTCTTTCTATTGTTCCATTTGCTCTGTTATGTCCTGATCCATTCTATGTTCTGGCTCCTCCATGAGCCTCGACTTTGTACACAAAAAAAGAAGAAGAAAAAAGACTACATTGGTTCGTGCAATGCAATACCCCCGAAGGCCCTGTTTTCATGATGAACTACAAGGGCACTCGGTAGAGCACATACCTCCGCCACGTAATGCCTGATCCACGAGAACATATCGGGCCCAATACATTTTTGAAATATCATTTAATACAGCACTATATCGGTTTTTGGCCCGATCTCTCAAAGGTGAAGAATCACTTTAAAAATTAAATAATTATCGTATCCAGATCCAGAGTCGGATCTTCACCAAAATGAATCAATTCTTCCTTGCCACACACCCAACGCGTCCACCAAGTTTCGTCCGAATCCGTCCACAACTTTTTGAGATATCGTGCCATGTATCATTTTTGGCCCGATTTCTCAATGGTGAAGAATCACAGAAAAATTCAAGCATCCAGATCCGGATTTTCACCAAAATCTAATCAGTTGGTCCGTGTCCCACACTCAACCTGTCCACAAGATTTCATCTCTATTCGTCCACAACTTTTTGAGATATCCTGCACACAAACAGACAAACAGACAGACAAACAGACAGACAGACAAACAAACAAACAGACAGAAAGGGGTGAAAACATAACCTCCTTTACCTTCGGTGGCGGAGGAAATTAAACTTCCCCAATTCTCATTGTCTAGGAATGGGAAAAATAGATCAATTCCAAAATCTCTGGTTTAAACCTGAAATATTTTTGAAAAGCTTCTGGGTGAACAATCTTTTGGAGATGCTTTTGCTCATTTCCAACCCATTTGGTTCAAAATTGCTCCAGCTTCCTTCTTCATCTTATCCTATAATATTTGACTGAGTAGCATTGCTTCCTCAGATAGAGTACTTGCTCTTTTTATCGGCCTTGGCTAAAAAAAAAAATAACCATGTGCTGTGAGGCCAAACCAGTGAAACGATTTGCTTTTTCATTCTGGAAAACAAATCTGATAATATAACTGCAATATTCCTTTTATAGATTTTGGTTGCAACTTCTAAGATCTGTTACTCTCTCAAATCTCTGGACGGAATATCTTATTCTTGGATTCCCTCTGTTGTGGAAGGCATATAATATATGACGGTCAAAGAT
The DNA here is from genome assembly GCA_035128595.1 of Eptatretus atami. Classification (NCBI taxonomy): domain Eukaryota; kingdom Metazoa; phylum Chordata; class Myxini; order Myxiniformes; family Myxinidae; genus Eptatretus; species Eptatretus atami. Next base: position 176,497,404 of record CM068955.1, on the reverse strand, counting down.
AAAGTTGAATGTCTCAATTCTGTTTTTACACCAAAACTCTTAATGTTCAATATTCTTTCTCACTTGTCACTTTTATAAATCAGGAAAAGTTGTTTTTCTTTCCATTCAGAGGTAATAATTTCTTTGTCAAACCTTGCTATCTCCACAGAAACAGGCGAATATGTAATAGGTGTCATTGTTATATTTGAGAGATTACTCCAACTGGTTTACCCCATATTCCTGTTTTTCTCATTGTCATTTTAGGTCATCTCAATATTACATATGCAACAGAAAAGAGGCACAATGCAAGGAGTGGAGGTAAAAGTGGGTTGAAGAGAATTGAAGAGTTGGGGTTGAAAGGAGGGAAGAGGAGAGATGAGTAAATGCAGGGAAGATCATATGTCTGGAACATCAAACGGGGAATTTTATTTCACTCGTTTGCCCCACATATGGGTGCAACCAGGATTTTCCTTTGGGGTTGGCTGGGGGGAGGGAGGGGGGTTAAGGTTGCTTGCTAAATGAGTAAAGGGCAGAGCCCCCCAAAATACTAAAGTACAAAATCAAGGCGACGGGCTGACAGTGCAAGAGTGTCAATCACAGTCTCTACTGAAATGCGCCCACTGCGATGTACTACCAGTAGTGTTAATCCAGTCAGATGATTTTCTCTCATACTTGAGTCGAGGAGGTGGGAGGGGGGCTAGAGCACCCTGAGCCCTCCTGCCCCAGCCCTGATTGCACCAAAGCCCTACACCAAACTTTTAAAAGGATCCTCACACAGTCATCTTGTAATTTTCCCCACGAGTGATACCGGCCTCCCTCTGGGAGTGAATTATGGTGTCAATACCCTTTCCCACAGGAAGGGGTCATTGGTTAAACCACTCATGTCCTTGACCTGACCAGGGGTACCCCGGGCGGCGCGCACGTCTGCAAAATTTGAGGGAAATTGGCAAAGCAGTTTTTTATTCTCTAAGGTTTAGACACACATACCCACCTACATGCACAGAATTGCCAAATTTTAGTACGATAAATGAGTTTGGAAAAGTTTTGCAATGTATCCCTTTGTGAAGTGCTGACTGAAATTGCCACAGCCAACTTTGGCCCATTTGAAACATGGTTCAGAGCTTGTAAAAGATCGACATGCTTTGTGCGGTTTATAAATTCCATGCCAACATGTATCAATCATATGACTGTGAAATATAGAAAAGACACGTGATCCGGATAGGGGCCACTGAATCAGTCGGGCACCGCAGCGGCTTTGACGAGGCCTGCTGGGATTTGTATTAGGTCACAGGGATGACCCGCCGGCTACAATGATATATATATATATCTCTTTATAACTACTGACTCACTGACTGACCCCCTCACTGAATCACTCAAATATATTAATGATTAATCGTTTCTAGTTTGGCGAAAAGTTTAAATTTGGCATACTGTTACAACTGGAAGCCACAATTCCAGAAAAAAAAACTTCACAAAGCTATCCGTAAACTAAAATATCTGCAAACTAGTCAGCCAATGGCACCTTTTATTCATTCAGGGTCATGTGACCAAAAACAATGGCATGTCATGCGGCAGAACACAGATGGTGTACAGTGATGGGAAGTACGAAACATTCGTCATTTATGGATGGTGTACAGTGATATTTGTCGAACACTGGTGCATACTTTAAGTATTGCACATCGACGTATATTTCCTTAATTACATAAACTATCTCCTAATATTATTATTGTTTAATTCAGCTGATTATGACTAACCAACATTTTTAGCATACCTTTTTTGGCCTACATTAATTTTTTATCCCAGTGCTCTCATGTAACGTCACGATGTCTTTGATCTATGGCGTCACTGATGGTAACAATATGCGATTATTACCATGGTTACAATTTATATCCTCACCCGTGCATGCCCAGCTTTTCATTTCACTCGAAGTGGTGCTCGTGGTTGGTTATGCTGTGAGAGCACGACCAATTCTTCGATGTTTGAAGTGGTTTTCAGGTGTTTTGACTTTTCCTTTTACGATGGTGTACTTCATCACTTATCTTTCACAATCTACTTCATCAAATATTTAAAGTTTATATTTATTATGTCTGCATGTCAGATGCATGCCAGTATCTGCTAGCAGAATACAAGCATGCCCCACTAGTACTAGTACAATTTTCATCTTATTAGTGTAGCACTTAAATTTGTGCTATCCAAAAGTAATGCATCCATTTCAGTAAATGGGTGATACAAAAATGTAGCCTTGTTGAAATATTCAAAACTTCCCTGTCTTGAACTTCATAGAATATATACTTCCCTGTCCAGGGTGATCAATAATTAAGGCCCTTTTTTAAATGTAGAAATACTCTGTTGTTATTATAGGTAGAGCATTAATATTTTTGTTTGTTTGAAAGCTTGTTTATTACTATTAATATTATTTTTCTTTACTTTCAGATCGATCCATTATGGTTGAGAGATTAACCGTTGCTCAAAGAGCTTGAATTGCTGCACAGTATGAGGTTTGGCAGTCTGCAATTGCATTTCAAAGATGGTGGTGGCAAGAAATGGTAAAACATGCCACTTTGGAAACATAAACGATTAAAAACTGTCACCAAAAGTTTAAAACAACTCGTTCAGTCAAGGATGTAAGAATATCAGGAAGACATACCACAGCAAGACCACCAGAAAACATTGTTGAACGAAAATGTTGTCGAACGATTAAAAAAAATGTGCTGAGATGTGGAGCTTATATTGGAATTTGATCACAGATTAAAACGGAAATAAATGAATGGCCTTTCATGAAAAAAATTTTTTTTAGTGTTTTATTTTCATGAACAACGTGGTATGTATATTTAAAAGAGGGACTTAATTATGGATCACCTTGTACATGAATGTAGAAAACTGGTTTGTGAAATCAATTGATAAGAAATCAAACATGAGGCATTACTTTTTGGGCAGCTCCTATGTTTGTTTGTATTTTGCAACTCTTGCGCTTCTCACATTTACGAGTGCCAGGAAAGTCTGAACAGCTTGCCGATTCATAATTATACGAAAATTCCCACAATTTATTTTGCATTATAAGTTACTTAGAAGGTTTTAAATCTCAATATCGTGCGTGATCTTTTTTGACCTTTATAATTTTTTTTTTTTTTAAATGTCAATAGACATAATAAATGTTGAAAGTTACATGTAACAAAATGTATAATTAGAACTGCATTAGTGTAATTTGTAATGAACGGCATATTACTATCTACTATAATAAATAGAGCTTGTGTGGCTATAGCTATGTCACCAATATTCACTTGTCGATTGGTTGTGGTACTGACCAATTGCGTGTGCCCGTTTTTCCCACCATCATTCTTCATGTCTTCGAAGGTGGGCCGAGATGAGCACTCCGGCCCGAATACAAACCATTAAGAATGAAGATAATTAAATATGATGTGTGATGTAATGCTTAATGAACATGTTTTTGTTTCTATTGGTGCCGTTTGAGTTGGCAGAAAACATCATCACAATAGATGTCACAAGAGAGTGTTGCTAGCTTTGAATGTGGTCACATTGAGTATATGTAGTGATCAATAAAACTTATTTCAAAAATGACAAAAATTATAAAGGGCATTTCCAAGAATGTGCCGCAGCACACTGCCCACCGAAGGTGGGCCGAGAAGGGTCCGGCCCAAAGGGCGGGAGTGCCTGTTAGTTAATGAAATAATTTCAAAGTCTTCAAAATTTGGTTGGAGTAAGAGTATAAAATATCGAAAAATAAGGACTGATGATTGCGATGACAGATTACAACCATGTCAAAACAATTGAATATGTCCACCTACAACAAAGAAAATAGAATCAGCTAATATTACGTGGGCCCACCACGTGGCAAAAACATGACATCAGCATTGTCTTCATTGTCAAAAAAAATTAATGAAACAAGTTGATTTCAGCCTGAAAGGTTCCTAACTTCACTTAAACATGCAAAGCACTGTGATCCAAGTATGATGGTTCAAAATTGGTGTGTCCTTATTTTTCATTGTGACTACTAATTGCATCATCATCTACAAATGCAATTATCAGAGGAGTGTTTGTTATTCACATTGAAGTTGAAGACAAATAATTAATAATAACAGTACCCTCTATTAAAAGAGGCTAAATATTTCTTTTTTGAAGGTGGAAACAGAGACAAAATACAAGGAATGAGGCTCACACCCAAGACCCGACACACGACAAGGTGTGATTAAGAATGCATTTCTTTGAAGCGGATGGATAGAGCGAGACAAAATGAATACTTCATACTATAGTTTAATGTTTAGGGTACAAGTACTGCATTAATAATGTGTTTACGAGTCGAGACGGCACATGAAGGATGTTGCTTGTTGAATTACAAACTGTATAATACCCTCACATGAAATTAAAGGTTTCAGAAATCCTCGGGAATTACAGGATGTCTGATATTTCCGACAAAAGGTGGCTTTAATTTCAACACAACAATCAAGGTCATGTTACTCAGGAAGTAAAAACGACCTGTTATCTGGATAATTGTGAGTTGTAGAATCAATAACACAGTGAGAATGCTATTTTACAGTCTGTAATTACTTGTTGAATGAGACTGTATAATACCCTCACATTTAATTAAAGGTGCAATAAATCCTTGAGAATAACTGGATATCTAATGTTGCTTATAAAAGGTGGCTTTAATTTCAACATAACTATCAAGGTCAAGTTACTGTTACAAACACAAGGACAATGCTATTTTAAGAAGCAATTGAAATATTCCTTCCATCTTTGATGAAATTTTGGAGAACACAGAAGATGCATTATCAAGAAAAGTATGACCTCATCCATCATTATGAGAGCCAAATATTTTTGGTAGCCGTGTGAAGGGGAATGAATATACAGGACGAGCAGGGACCCATGGAACATCCGCGCAATGTAAAATGTGACTTAAAGTCCTCAACTCTCTTCCCTTACAAACCACAAGCCATGAACATCCCTCCCAAACCTCAAGTCCTCAACTTCTACCTCCCCACTCCAAGCCTTCAAACCCCCTCCCCACCAACCACAGCTCCTCAACCCTCCTCCACCAAAAATCCTAACTTCCCCCAAAGTCTCAACCCCTCCTCCCAACTCTGTCCAATCTTTGATTTCTACCCCCAACCCCAAGTCCTCACTCTACCCCTCCTAACCTTGAGGCATCAATCTCCTCTCCACTTCAAGCCTCAAACCTCAAACCTCCACCCACCCAAATTACTCAACCCCTCCCCCACACTGAAAGTCCTTAACTTACCCCCAAAGCCTCAACCTCCTACTCCCAACTCTCATCTTTGCTCTCAGCCCCCCCCAACCCAACTCTGTCCTCCCTCCTCACGTTCTTCCAAAATTCCGGAAAGTCCTCAGACAAAGGCCGTTGTTACTCGAGCAAGGTGTTGAAGTATGTACTTCAATTTTAATAAAGGTTATTTTAAAGATTGTTATAAAAAAAAATCAAGAAGTTTAGCGCAATTCAAGCAGTGTTAATGTGTTCCACACCACCCCCATCGAACAAGTCCAAGTACTGTAAAACTGGAGGCAATTTGTGTTCTGCAGTGTTCAGGTATATAATTCAATTTAAATAAAATAAAGATTGTAAAAGTCGTATTAATAAATTGTCGGGTTTTACTGCCATTTTACGCAGTGTCTGTTACACCACCCTATCCAACATGTTACATGAGCTCTTCATGCCTGTTGTTTGCGTCCTTTATAATGTCCTTAAAAACAGTAAGTTTCCTGTTTGAAATTATTTTCAATCTTGTTTGACTGCCAGGCAAGCAGACAGAGCGGAATATTATCTCATGTACTCGTACTCCTCTCTGCGTATGTGTGATTGGAATGAATTCAGAGACAAAGTATTGTCAAACGGCAAACTCATCTTCCGATTAATGTTCCTATTTGTGTTCAAAATATAACATTCAATATAAATAAGTTGTTCCTCGATCATAAACTGAGAAGACAGACAGACGGACGGACGGACTGCCATGAGCCAACTGCTTCACCCCACTTTTGGCTTCGCATGTGTAGGGTAATGATATGGGTTTTATGGTACCTGGTGAAGTCATTTTTTGAGAAAATGGTTGGAAATAATTGCAAGGATCTGCGTGACCTCCGCAGTAAAAGCGCTGCTTGAGAGAATGCTAGATAATTATTTGGGTAGTGTAGTAACAACAGAATGCTGCCTCAATCGCTGAGGCCTATCTTCACAAGGCCCGTCATGCCTATCAGCTCAAAATCCTTTTAACTGTTTCTTTAGTCGTTTTGCACTGAAGGGAAAACTTATTGGGAGGGCATGGCGATTGTGAATAAGACAGTTCTGAAAATGTCTTTGGTTTCGCATTGCAGCAAGCACAAAAACAATGGTGGTGGTCTGACTTTTCAAGTTGAAATTGTGGTTGGAGTTGGGCCAGCTGTGCACCCAAATGGGTGGAATGGAATGTTACACATAGATGTATTATCATACAGATTTGGAAATATGGTTGTGCAAGTTACACTGGACATACACTGGCTTGGTTGGATTTTCATAAGCGTTCTGCCTTCGTCATATTTTAATTCAAAATATATCACACGGCATTTTGAATAAGCATATTATGGACTGCCAAGCTAAAGGCCCTGTCACACCTTGACGATTTAGCCAGCGTATGCCGACGTATGAAAAATTTGTCTAAAACGCTGGCACACGTCGAATACGTTATGGGTAAGTTTGGTATACGTCGTAGTACGCTGGCATAACGTCGTAGTACGCCGAGCTGTCGACAAATTTTAACATGCTTGAATTTTTTCGACGTATGCCAGCATATGACTCACACGTTCCGCAACGCTGGCCATAAGTTGTAGGCACGTTACGCGATCGTTGACACCACGTCGACACACGTTACTTGTAAGTTACTCATAAGTCGAAACACCGTCGAGGTAATGTTTAGCGTCGGTGTTCCAGACTCCATGTTTTTTTTTTTTTTTTTTCTTCGGCATGACGGTGATGTTGACACTTCGATTTATAGTGCGGTTATAATAAATATAATTAATAGGCTGCCGCTCACGACTTAAATCATAACCGCACTAGAAATAGCCGCGCGCAATGCATAAGTTAGACTATCGTTGGGCATAGGTTGTGAACGCCACAACACGCTCAGCTTCGTTGGTATAAGTTATCTATATGTTATCGAAACGTTCTGTGTACGTTACTAATACGTTATGCATACGTCCAACTCGTTATGAATACATCCAAACTGGAAAAAAAACATCAATAGTTCAGCGTATGCCAGCGTTTTACATACATTTTGATACCTTGCCATACGCTGGCTAAAACGTCAAGGTGTGACAGGGCCTTAATTGAAGGAGATGGGCTATCCAGACAGTGACAGTTACAAAAGATGGTTTTCCTTTGGGCTACTTCCCCGTGCAACCACATTTTCTATGACCTAAAATCAGGGAATATATACACGCTGCACTTCAAAAAGAAAAACGCTTGTTGTGGAACATATGTAGTGAACAAAAAGGATGAATAAATTCAGAGGAAACAGCCGCAGAAAGTAACATGAAGAGATGATTGCCAAAGAGTAATACAGCAAGTCCTCGCTTAACATCGTCCAGATTTAACATTGCTTCATGATTAAGTCGCTGATCTTTTTGAGAACGTACTCGTTTAAAGTCGTTCACCGTTCCATTGTAATGTCCTTTTACCACTAATTTAGCACCAAACGAATGATTTTACTCGTTTTAATAAAGCTACAGTTTATACCATACCGCAAATACTGATGTATAAGCCGTACTGTAAATACCGGTGCGTAAGCCCACCCACAATATGTGCAGTATAGGCCTTATATACATCGAGCTGTGCATCGATAACATCGGTGGGTCTTGGGCTGAAGTTACTCAGGTTTGGAGGAAGTTGCGGCATGGATGTGTCAATGACTTGAAAGTATTTAAAGATGATGTCCCCGCTATGAAGAAAGTTATCCTCAGCTTGGCCAATAAAGTGGGTTTTGATGAGGTGGAAGAAGCCGACGCAACACAACTTCTGAAATCACACGGATAAAAGCTAACCAATGAAGATCTGAAGCAACTAGAGGTGATGAGAAAAAAGCAACTCGAGATGATGATATTCAATTGTTTGTTTAAAGTTATTTTAAACTGATACTCAATAGGTAAATAATGTCTCTTGGCTGACGATAAAAAATTTTTCCCTGGAACCTAACCCAATTTCCCCATAATAATTATTTACATTCATTTTTATTGGGAAATTGAATTCACTTAAAGTCACACTTTTCAAGAATGTAACTACAACATTAAGTGAGGGCTGAATGTAATTTTTTTTAAAAAGCATAATAAGACAAAAAGTAAACAAGAAAACAAGCAGTCATAGACTGGTACTTACGAAATCGTCAACTTGACCTCTG
>CM068955.1:176474915-176489016 GCA_035128595.1 Eptatretus atami | reverse complement strand
ATAAAAGCTGTCTCGAGAGAAGGTAGCGACGCAAACCAGAAGTTTCTACGCTGATTCTGTACTAAACCATCAAAAATCGAATGTGTGACCTCACTGTGACCTTGACCTTTGACCGATTTTGACCAAAAATCTAATCAGCACTAGCCATCACCCTCCTGAATCACGTGGTGTAATTTGACATGGTAGCTTCTTCCGTTCTCGAGTTATCGTGCCTACAAACAAACAAACACACACACAAACAAACACACAAACAGATGACGGAAGTCATCAATATACTTAGGAAATCTTTAGATTTCGTAAGTAATAAACAGGAATACACAAAAAAAAATGTAGGAAAAAAAGGTATTGAGAAAAAGGTGAGTCTCCTCCAGTAAGGTCACAGCACATAGGGGAGATAACCTGTTTTTAAACAGGTTAACCAATAAGAGTAAGAACACATGTGTGTGTGTTCGAACATCCTCTGTCAAGTCATATGTCCTTCCAGTAAGTCGAAAACCAAACGTGTTCACACAGGTTCAACATGAGAAAGTTTGCGGTGATGGGCATTGTTTTTTTTATGGTAATAAACAGGAACTGCACACCTACAAATCAAGATATCCCAAGCAGCCTGTAAGAGTTCACTGCAGGACAAAAGCCTCTCTCAACTCATGTTGAGGGATATTTGGCATACACACAATGCTTGCCAAGTGTGGGTTTGTGAGAGTGAGCAACCAATGGCAATGATACCACCATCAGCCAGTAGGAAACACAAAGAAGTCCTCAACCACTAGCCCAATCAGCCACTCAAATGAGCTACTGATATATTGTTTTCCAAGGTAATAGGATGCTTGTTTCTACAAGGTTTCCTTAGTCTGGAAACAGAACAGTGCATAGGAAGATTGTTTTTCATACATTTTGTTGCGAGCAAATCATTTGTTGCAATTGTCTGAATTTGGAATCTGAAAAGTATCGATGTCGGATGTGGTGCTAGAGTGTTTGGGGTGAGATGCAATGCAAGCTACGGAGGTAGAGTTGCCTTTTCCGATGTATATATTTTTTATTTTCATGTCTGCACACAATCTAGACTCATGGAAGCGTGAGGTGGCAGAGGCAAAAATGTAACGTACTAACAATGGGGGATCAGTTGGACACAAGCAGCAAGGGATTTCCTTGTTCATTTCGTTATTCGCCTCGCCGACTCGCAAAGGGGGTATCAGAATTGGTGTGTGTGTGTGTCACTGAATCTGCACACAGACCAACTTTAACACAGCACCCCCAGGGGGGCTACTTTAAGATTGTGCCCCAAAATGGCCTTGTATACAGTTAGACAAAGTTCAGTCCTGTCAACTCGCACGATCTGGTCATGTGACAAACGAAAACAATCCTTGTCTCACGACCTCACGGTATCATCTTTCTTGCACACGGATATCTTTAAATTTTGGGTTTTCTTCGAACAAAACCTCTATCAGAAGCTCCTTCAACCCAGGTGGCACACTGTCATCTCTGATTGTGAAGACTCACAAAGGGAATCCCAGTGGAGATCCTCAAAATGTCTCACTGAAAAGGCAAAGAAAGCAACCAAAGCCTACAACACACAGCACTCAGACTCCACTCATTCATGACTGCACTCATTCATTTCATGAGTGGAGTGCTTCAACTTTAGTAAGCAGTTTTGCACATGTTACAGTTTGAGGATGTTTGGAAGAGATAGTTTGTCTGTGACCAGTCTTAATGGTGCCACCATATATTCAGAGCTCTCATAGATCATGGGCTGTAAAAAATTAATTATATGGGATACTGTGTGCCTCCCTCTAATGTATCCTGTAAGAAGGAATACACTGTTAAACTGAGAACAGTCCGTTGATTACAACAATACTAAGCCTGGTGTTGGCTTAACGGTTAAGGTGGCTGGCTTAAGATCTTAGCATCTTGAGTTTGAGCACCTATTGTGTCATTGAAATAACACCAGGTGGGTTGATTCAGCCAGTCATCCTTCCGAGGTCGGCAAAATGAGTACCAGCTGATTGGTAACAGGGTTAATTTCATCAGCAGAACAGCTGCACTTCCAGAAAATTATGCAACTAGCAGCTGCAGGCTGCATATGAAACAACAACAATACTGTGATAGCTGGACATTGCACTATCAACAAGCCTTCCCCCAAAGTTCAGGAGCAGACGAGAGCTTTGCCCCCTGGTCCATACCGGGGAGCTGTCCCTGGACCTTGCTGGGGACCGAGACGGCTCGCAGATCCCTGGCCGTTGGGAATAAGTCTCACGACAGACTATAATCACAAGTTCAAAGGTCTGAAAGTTGTAAAAATGTAACCATAACATTTTCCCATTTAATTTAACCATAAATCGGTTGTGTACGGTACCTTGAAAGTCGACTATGTCGAAGTTGTGATCATCAGTCCCTGGATGTGTGTTTGTCTGCATCATCCATGGTTTGAACAATGGTACAAGACCTACACCTACATACTACAGCCTTGATTAGCATGCCCAACCAGCCTGAAGCACGGTTCAACAAAGTTGTTTAATTTAACAAAAGTATTTTTTATGTCTAATTCAACCATACAGGAGCCTGCAAAAGTATTCACACCCCTTCAAAGTTTTCACATTTTGATGCCACTCGAGCTTATTTCATGATGCTTTCAAATCAAACTTAATATATAAAGTCTTCACAAACTCCACCAAAGTGAGAAAGCTAAAAAAAAATGCAGGTAAAATGTGGATAAGTTAGATGAACAGAGAAAACCAGATGATTCTTAGTTGCATAAGTATTCAAACCCTTTGCCTAATTAACCCTCAATCACTTCAGGAACAAATTATTTGTTTGAAAAGTTACAAAATAAGTGTAACAGGTTTCACCTGAATGTAATCAGTGGTTTAACTGAAAAAGTAAGCTCTACCACTTATCTAAGTAGTTTTAAGGTGAAACTCACTTGGTCAAACAACAAGGCAAACATGAAGACCAAGGAGCTTTTCAAAGTAGTCAGACATAAAGTGGTGGAGAAGCACCGTTCAGGAGAGGGTTACAAGAATATTTCAGTCACTCATGATCCCTTTGAGTACGGTGAAATCCATAATTAAGAAGTGTAAGACGTAGCATACCACCCAAACCCTATCCAGATCAGGTCGTCCATCCAAACTCAGCAGCTGGGCAAGCACGAAACTGGTTTGAGAGATGAGATGTCAAACCCAACAATGACTTTGAAAGATCTGCAAGCTCTATGTTCGAGAAGGGGGTCAGTGTTCATCAGTAAACAATATCCTGTTCCCTTCACAAACCTGGCCTCCGTGGACAGGTGGTAAGAAAGAAGCCATTACTAAAAAAAGATGCATCTAAAAGTTTGATGGAGCTTGTGAAAAAAACACATGTTAATGAGACTGCAGGCATGTGGAGAAACGTTTTGTCAACAGACAAGGCAAAAAATGTACTTTTTGGTCTAAATTCAAAGCGTTACGTCTGGAGCAAGCCAAACACTACACATCACCCGGTCAACACCATCCGTACTGTCAAGCATGGTGGTGGCAGAATCATGTTATGGGGCTGCTTTTCATCAGCAGGGATTGGCAAGCTTGGCGGGATCGAAAGGACAATGGACAGTGCAAAGTACAGGAGAATCCTTGATGGAAACCTGTTTGTGTTAGCCATGAATGTGCAACGAGGGAGGAGAATCACATTTCAGCAGGACAATGATCCGAAGCACAAAGCTAAAGACACACTGGAGTGGTTGAACAAGAAGAAAATGAATGTTCTTGAGTGGCCCGGTCAAAGTCCTGACTTGAACCTAATTGAGCATTTATGGCGAGACTTGAAGATTGTAGTCCATCGACGATCCCCATTAAACTTGGCAGAACTAGAGCAATTTTCAAGTAAAGAATGGGCAAAGATTTCACCATCGCACTGTGCAAAGCTGGTAGAGACCAACCCACAAAGACTCATGGCAGTCATTGCTGTAAAAGGTGTTTCTACCAAGTACTGACCTCAGGGGCTGAATACTTTTACAATCAGTGAATTTTGATTTGAACGTGATTTTTTCAGGTATTCCTGACATGTAACCTCCTTCAACTATACAAGGAAATCTAACACAGGTGGAGGCCATTCAGCTTGCCTGCACGAACACCACACCAATAAATCTACACAAGATACAAGGAAGAAAATGCAAAAAAAATGTTTTAATTAATGAAATAATTGGGTTTTGGGGTTTTTTTCTTCTTTCCCTCAGGGGAGGGGACATGGATTTGGTTAAAAACGCAAAACATCAACCACACAATCCCCCCTTGACAAGACCCCCACCAACAGCACTCCGTTCACATGCACACAATCACCAATCAACGCTCAAACTACCGAAAAGTCCTATCAACATCCACATCCCCCTCTATCTCCATCACTTTCAGGTACCTATCTGATTCTAACTTAAACTTATCTACTTTTTCTGCTGCCACCACCTTTCCAGGGAGGCCATCCCATGCATTAACTACTCTCTGAGTAAAAGTCCCCAACCTTGCAACTGTCTACACTCTCCTCTTCTTTACTCTCAGTCTATGGCCCCTGATCCTATCACTATCTACTCTGTTGAATAATTAATCTGCACTTATTTTATCTCGACCTTTCATTATCTTAAACATCTCCAACATATCTCCTTGTAGCCGCCTCCTTTCTAGTGTATAAAGCCCTGTCTCCTTCAGCCGCTCCTCATAGCAAAGTCTAGTTCGGCCCGGAATCAATGCAGTAGCCCTGCACTGAACCCTCTCCATGGCATCTATGTTCTTCCGGAACAGTGGTGACCAAAGCTACACACAATATTCTCGATGTTGCCCTCACAAATTCCTGTACAATGTTAACACCACCTCTTTTGATTTATAAATGACCCCCCTCCGAACACAACCTAAAACCCTATTTGCTTTACCTATAGCTGCCTGGCACTGTGCTACCTGCTTACCTCCCATATCTATTACCACCCCCAGATCCTTCCCCTCTGTGACACGCTCCAAAATTACCCCTTACATCCTGTAATCTCTAATTTCATTGTTCTTTCCCATCCCCAACACCTTACACTTGCTCGCTCAGGTTAAATTCCATCTGCCAATCTTTTGCCCAATCTATACAAGTATCAATAATTTTCTGTATCTGATCAGCACCTCCTCTGCTATCCACCTTACCTCCAAGCTTTGTTTCATCTGCAAATTTGGAAAGCTTACTCTTTACCCCATTATCCAAATTGTTGATGTAAATAATGAATAGTTATGGTCCGAGTACTGATCCCTGAGGAACCCCACGACTTACATCCTCCCAGCAAGACATACTCCCACTCACAGCCACTCTTTGCTTCCTACCACTAAGCCAGTTTGTAATCCAATTATCTACCTGACCAGCCACTCCACAAGCCCTCACTTTGGCTAACAACCTTCCATTGTGGTACTTTATCAAATGCCTTCTCAAAGTCTAGATATACTATGTCCACTGCCTTTCCTCATCCACCAATCAGACACTGCTTCATAGAACTCTAAAGATTTGTTAAACAGGAACTACCTTTGGTAAACCCATGCTGCTACCTTAATTAGTTTGTATTTGTTTAAATGGTTCCTCATCTGGTCCTTAATTAATGTTTGCAACACCTTCCCTCAACTGAAGTCAAACTAACAGGTCAATAGTTTCCCAAATATTCTCTGGATCCTTTCTTAAATAACGTTGACATTTGCTACTCTCTAATCCTCAGTACCTGTCCTGACTCCAGGGAACAATTGAAAATATCCGACACATCTCCTTACCTGCTCAGCCACCTCCATCAATACACTCGGGTGCATATTATCTGTTCCCGGAACCTTAACTTCTCTTCGATTACCTAGCTGTTCCTTTACTTCCTCCACTCCAACCTGGATCTTCTTAAAAGCCCTTCCTCACCACCTTGACAAATACTCTCAGCTATTGGCAATTCTCCTGACTGTTCTTTGTGTAAAGTTGAAGAAAAATACCTGTTTAATAAGCCTGCCATCTCACTTTCATCACTAACCACTCTCCCAATGCTATTCCTCAATGGGCCACACTGGTCCGAACCTGTATTTTCCCCTGATATACTTAAGGAAGGAACGGATGATGTAATTGTGATGAGTAAGGCCAGGCAAGAAAATATAATTTCAGGAAGAGAAAAGATAAATATATTCTATACCAATGCTGAAGTTTAAATTATAAGATGTAACAGCTTGAAGCCAAAGTAGATAGCGAGGAGTACGAAGTAGTTGCAGTGAGTGAGACATGGTTTAAGAAGGAGAGCGACTGGAGGACAGGATGAGAATGCTGGAAGGTGTATCGGTTGTATATGAAGAAGAATTGGAGGAGGAGTAGCAATCTGGGTAAAGGACAGCATTGTATCAAGAGAAAGGGGTGACATTAAGGAAAGAATAAATGTTGAGGATTCTGTAAGGGTAGAGATTTGAGATTGTAAAAACAGTAAGACAAGGGAGGATGCTTTTATAAGGCTCCGGGTGGGAAGGAAGAGGAGGAAGGAAGAGTACATGAAGAATTCAAAAGGGCATGTCGTAAGGGAAGAGTATTGATTATGGGGGATTTTAACTTGCCTGAGAGGATATTGTCATATTACTTTTGAAATATTAAAATGATGTCCCCGCTATGAAAAAGTTATCCTCTAGCTTGGCTCAATAAAGTGGGTTTTGATGAGGTGTGAAGAAAGCCGTACGCCGTTATACGAGCAAGGCTTCTGAAATTCTATTCACGGCTGATGAAAAGCTAACAATGAAGATCTGAAGGCAACTAGAGGTGAGTAGAAATAATGCATCTCGAGATGATTGAGTTATTTCAATTGTTTTGTTTGTAAAGTTATTTTAAAACTGATACTAATAGTAAATAATGTCTCTTGGCTGACGATAAAAAAATTTTGTCCCTGGAACCTAACAGCAATTCCCCATAATAATTATTTACATGTCATTTTATTGGGAAATTGAATTCACTTTAAAGTCACACTTTTCAAGAATGTAACTACAACATTAAGTGAGGGCTGAATGTATTTTTTAAAAAAGCGATAGATAAGACAAAAAGTAAACAAGAAAACAAGCAGTCATTAGACTGGTACTTACGAATCGTCAACATTGACCTCTGACTCGTCTAATAAAAGCTGTCTCGAGAGAAGGTAAGCGACAGCAAACCAAGAAGTTTCTACGCTGATTCTGTACTAAACCATCAAAATCGAATGTGGACCTCACGTGACCTTGACCTTTGACCGATTTTGAACCAAAAATCTAATCACACTACCATCACCCTCCTGAATCACGTGTGTAATTTGACATGGTAGCTTCTTCCGTTCTCGAGTTATCGTGCCGTACAAACAAACAACCACACACACCAAAACAAACACACAAACAGATTGACGGAAGTTCACAATATTACTTAGGAAACTTTTAGATTCGTAAGTAATAAACAGGAATACACAAAAAAAATGAGGAAAAAAAAGGTATTGAGAAAAAAGGTGGAGTCTCCTCCAGAAGGTTCAGCAGCAACATAGGGGAGATACACTGTTTTTAAACAGGTTACCAGATAAGAGTAAGAACACATGTGTGTGTGTTCGAAACATCCTCTGTTCAAGTCATATGTCCTTCCAGTAAGTCGAAAACCAAACAGGGTGTTCACACAGGTTCACATGAGAAAGTTTTGCGGTGATGGGCATTGTTTTTTTTATGGTAATAAACAGGAACTGCACACCTACAAATCAAGATATCCCCAAGCAGCTGTAAAGAGTTCACTGAGGACAAAAGCCTCTCCAACTTCAATGTGAGGGATATTTGGCATACACACAATGCTTGGCCAAAGTGTGGGTTTGGTGAGAGTGAGCACCAATGGCAATATACCACCCATCAGCCAGTAGGAAACACAAAGAAGTCCTCAACCACTAGCCCAATCAGCGCACTCAATGAGCTAGCTGATTATTGTTTCCAAGGTAATAGGATGCTTTGTTTTCTACAAGGTTTCCTTAGTCTGGAAAAAACAGAAAAGTGCATAGGAAGATTGTTTTTCATACATTTTGTTGCGAGCAAATCATTTGTTGCAATTGTCTGAATTGGAATCTGAAAAGTATCGATGTCGGATGTGGTGCTAGAGTGTTTGGGTGAGATGCAATGCAAGCTACGGAGGTAGAGTTGCCTTTTCCGATGTATATATTTTTTATTTTCATGTCTGCACACAATCTAGACTCATGGAAGCGTGAGGTGGCAGAGGCAAAAATGTAACGTACTAACAATGGGGGATCAGTTGGACACAAGCAGCAAGGGATTTCCTTGTTCATTTCGTTATTCGCCTCGCCGACTCGCAAAGGGGGTATCAGAATTGGTGGTGTGTGTGTGTCACTGAATCTGCACACAGACCAACTTTAACACAGCACCCCCAGGGGGGCTACTTTAAGATTGTGCCCCAAAATGGCCTTGTATACAGTTAGACAAAGTTCAGTCCTGTCAACTCGCACGATCTGGTCATGTGACAAACGAAAACAATCCTTGTCTCACGACCTCATAGGTATCATCTTTCTTGCACACGGATATCTTTAATATTTTGGTTTTCTTCGAACAAAACCTCTATCAGAAGCTTCCTCAACCCAGGTGGCACACTGTCATCTCTGATTGTGAAGACTCACAAGGGAATCCCAGTGGAGATCCTCAAAATGTCTCACTGAAAGGCAAAGAAAGCAACCAAAGCCTACACACACAGCACTCAGACTCCACTCATTCATGACTGCACTCATTCATTTCATGAGTGGAGTGCTTCAACTTTAGTAAGCAGTTTTGCACATGTTACAGTTTGAGGATGTTTGGAAAGAGATAGTTTGTCTGTGACCAGTCTTAATGGTGCCACCATATATTCAGAGCTCTCAATAGATCATGGGCTGTAAAAAATTAATTATATGGGATACTGGTGTGCCTCCCTCTAATGTATCCTGTAAGAAGGAATACAGCTGTTAAACTGAGAACAGTCGTTGATTACAACAATACTAAGCCTGGTGTTGCTTAACGGTTAAGGTGGCTGGCTTAAGATCTTAGCATCTTGAGTTGAGCACCTATTGTGTCATTGAAATAACACCAGGTGGGTTGATTCAGCCAGTCATCCTTCCGAGGTCGGCAAAATGAGTACCAGCTGATTGGTAACAGGGTTAATTTCATCAGCAGAACAGCTGCACTTCCAGAAAATTATGCAAACTAGCAGCTGCAGGCTGCATTATGAAACAAACAACAATACTGTGATAGCTGGACATTGCACTATCAACAAGCCTTCCCCAAAGTTCAGGAGCAGACGAGAGCTTTGCCCCTGGTCCATACCGGGAGCTGTCCCTGGACCTTGCTGGGGACCGAGACGGCTCGCAGATCCCTGCCGTTGGGAATAAGTCTCACGACAGACTATAATCAACAAGTTCAAAGGTCTGAAAGTTGTAAAAATGTAACCATAACATTTTCCCATTTAATTTAACCATAAATCGGTTGTGTACGGTACCTTGAAAGTCGACTAATGTCGAAGTTGTGATCATCAGTCCCTGGATGTGTGTTTGTCTGCATCATCCATGGTTTGAACAATGGTACAGACCTACACCTACATACTACAGCCTTGATTAGCATGCCCAACCAGCTGAAGCACGGTTCAACAAAGTTGTTTATTTAACAAAAGTATTTTTTATGTCTAATTCAACCATACAGGAGCCTGCAAAAGTATTTCACACCCCTTCAAAGTTTTCACATTTTGATGCCACTCGAGCTTATTTCATGATGCTTTCAAATCAAACTTAATATATAAAGTCTTCACAAACTCCACCAAAGTGAGAAAGCTAAAAAAAAATGCAGGTAAAATGTGGATAAGTTAGATGAACAGAGAAAACAGATGATTCTTAGTTGCATAAGTATTCAAACCCTTGCCTAATTAACCCTCAATCACTTCAGGAACAAATTATTTGTTTGAAAAGTTACAAAATAAGTGTAACAGGTTTCACCTGAATGTAATCAGTGGTTTAACTGAAAAAGTAAGCTCTACACTTATCTAAGTAGTTTTAAGGTGAAACTCACTTGGTCAAACAACAAGGCAAAACATGAAGACCAAGGAAGCTTTTCAAAGTAGTCAGACATAAAGTGGTGGAGAAGCACCGTTCAGGAGAGGGTTACAAGAATATTTCAGTCACCATGATCCCTTTGAGTACGGTGAAATCCATAATTAAGAAGTGTAAGACGTAGCATACCACCCAAACCCTATCCAGATCAGGTCGTCCATCCAAACTCAGCAGCTGGGCAAGCACGAAACTGTGTTTGAGAGATGAGATGTCAAACCCAACAATGACTTTGAAAGATCTGCAAGCTCTATGTTCGAGAAGGGGGTCAGTGTTCATCAGTAAACAATATCCTGTTCCCTTCACAAACCTGGCTCCTGGACAGGTGGTAAGAAAAGAAGCCATTACTAAAAAAAGATGCATCTAAAAGTTTGATGGAGCTTGTGAAAAAACACATGTTAATGAGACTGCAGGCATGTGGAGAAACGTTTGTCAACAGACAAGGCAAAAATGTACTTTTTGGTCTAAATCAAAGCGTTACGTCTGGAGCAAGCCAAACACTAACACATCACCGGTCAACACCTCCGTACTGTCAAGCATGTGGTGGCAGAATCATGTTTATGGGGCTGCTTTTCATCAGCAGGGATTGGCAAGCTTGGCGGGATCGAAAGGACAATGGACAGTGCCAAAGTACAGGAGAATCCTTGATGGAAACCTGTTTGTGTAGCCATGAATGTGCAACGAGGGAGGAGAATCACATTTCAGCAGGACAATGATCCGAAGCACAAAGCTAAAGACACACTGGAGTGGTTGAACAAAGAAGAAATGAATTTCTGAGTGGCCCGGTCAAAGTCCTGACTTGAACCTAATTGAGCATTATGGCAAGAGACTTGAAGATTGTAGTCCATCGACGATCCCCATTAAACTTGGCAGGAACTAGAGCAATTTTCAAGTAAAGAATGGGCAAAGATTTCACCATCGCACTGGTGCAAAGCTGGTAGAGACCAACCCACAAAGACTCATGGCAGTCATTGCTGTAAAAGGTGTTTCTACCAAAGTACTGACCTCAGGGGCTGAATACTTTTACAATCAGTGAATTTTGATTTGAACGTGATTTTTTCAGGTATTCCTACATGTAACCTCCTTCAACTATACAAGGAAATCTAACAGCAGGTGGAGGCCATTCAGCTTGCCTGCAACGAAACACCAACACCAATAAATCTACACAAGATACAAGGAAGAAAATGCAAAAAAATGTTTAAATTAATGAAATAATTGGGTTTTGGGTTTTTTTCTTCTTTCCTCAGGGGAGGGACATGGATTTGGTTAAAAAACGCAAAACATCAACCACACAATCCCCCCTTGACAAGACCCCCACCAACAGCACTCCGTTCACATGCACACAATCACCAATCAACGCTCAAACTACCGAAAGTCCTATCAACATCCCACATCCCCTCTATCTCCATCACTTTCAGGTACCTATCTGATTCTAACTTAAACTTATCTACTTTTCTGCTGCACCCACCTTTCCAGGGAGGCCATCCCATGCATTAACTACTCTCTGAGTAAAAGTCCCCACCTTGCAACCTGTCTTACACTCTCCTCTTCTTTACTCTCAGTCTATGGCCCCTGATCCTATCACTATCTACTCTGTTGAATAATTAATCTGCACTTATTTTATCTCGACCTTTCATTATCTTTAAACATCTCCAACATATCTCCTTGTAGCCGCCTCCTTCTAGTGTATAAAGCCCTGTCTCTTCAGCCGCTCCTCATAGCAAAGTCTAGTTCGGCCCGGAATCAATCAGTAGCCCTGCACTGAACCCTCTCCATGGCATCTATGTTCTTCCGGAACAGTGGTGACCAAAGCTACACACAATATTCTCGATGTTGCCTCACAAATTCCTGTACAATGTTAACACCACCTCTTTTGATTTATAAATGACCCCCCTCCGAATACAAACCTAAAAACCCTATTTGCTTTACCTATAGCTGCCTGGCACTGTGCTACCTGCTTACCTCCCATATCTATTACCACCCCCAGATCCTCCCTCTGTGACACGCTCCAAAATTACCCCTTACATCCTGTAATCTCTAATTTCATTGTTCTTTTCCCATCCCCAACACCTTACACTTGCTCGCTCAGGTTAAATTCCATCTGCCAATCTTTTTGCCCAATCTATACAAGTATCAATAATTTTCTGTATCTGATCAGCACCTCCTCTGCTATCCACCTTACCTCCAAGCTTTGTTTCATCTGCAAATTTGGAAAGCTTACTCTTTACCCCATTATCCAAATTGTTGATGTAAATAATGAATAGTTATGTCGAGTACTGATCCTGAGGAACCCCACGACTTACATCCTCCCAGCAAGACATACTCCCACTCACAGCCACTCTTTGCTTCCTACCACTAAGCCAGTTTGTAATCAATTAATTACCTGACCAGCCACTCCACAAGCCCTCACTTTGGCTAACAACTGTCCATTGTGGTACTTTACAATGCCTTCTCAAAGTCTAGATATACTATGTCCACTGCCTTTCCCTCATCCACCCAATCAGACACTGCTTCATAGAACTCTAAAAGATTGTTAAACAGGAACTAACCTTTGGTAAACCCATGTGCTACATCTAATTAGTTTGTATTTGTTTAAATGGTTCCTCATCTGGTCCTTAATTAATGTTTGCAACACCTTCCCCTCAACTGAAGTCAAACTAACAGGTCAATAGTTTCCCAAATATTCTTCGGATCCTTTCTTAAATAACGGTGTTTACATTTGCTACTCTCTAATCCTCCAGTACCTGTCCTGACTCCAGGGAACAATTGAAAATATCCGACACATCTCGCTTACCTGCTCAGCCACCTCCATCAATACACTCGGGTGCATATATCTGTTCCCGGAACCTTAACTTCTCTTCGATTACCTAGCTGTTCCTTTACTTCTCCACTCCAACCTGGATCTTCTGTAAAGCCCTTCCTCACCACCTTGACAAATATCTCAGCTATTGGCAATTCTCCTGACTGTTCTTTGTGTAAAAGTTGAAAGAAAAATACCTGTTTAATAAGCCTGCCATCTCACTTTCATCACTAACCACTCTCCCAATGCTATTCCTCAATTGGGCCACACTGGCCGAACCTGCTATTTCCCCGACATATACTTAAGGAGGAACGGATGATGTAATTGTGATGAGTAAGGCCAGGCAAGAAAATATAATTTCAGGAAGAGAAAAGATAAATATATTCTATACCAATGCCTGAAGTTTAAATATAAGATGTAACAGCTTGAAGCCAAAGTAGATAGCGAGGAGTACGAAGTAGTTGCAGTGAGTGAGACATGGTTTAAGAAGGAGAGCGACTGGAGGACAGGATGAGAATGCTGGAAGGTGTATCGGTGTGATATAGGAGAGAATTGGAGGAGGAGTAGCAATCTGGGTAAAGGACAGCATTGTATCAAGAGAAGGGGTGACATTAAGGAAAGAATAAATGTTGAGGATTCTGTAAGGGTAGAGATTGAGATTGTAAAAACAGTAAGACAAGGGAGGATGCTTTTTAAGGCTCCGGGTGGGAAGGAAGAGGAGGAAGGAAGAGTACATTGAAGAATTCAAAAGGGCATGTCGTAAGGGAAGAGTATTGATTATGGGGGATTTAACTTGCCAGGGATAGATTGGGTCCAGGACAGGGAAAGGGCAGAGCAGATGAGGATTTCCCAGTTTTAGTCCAGGATTGCTTTTCAACCCAGTTTGTAGATAAGCCCACGAGGGGAGTGCAGTGTTCGACTGGAACACAACACACATATATATATAATATATATATATATATATATATAATATATATATATTTATATATATATATATTATATATATATTGTGTGGAGCGCGCTCGGTGCGTGCTCGGTGGAGCAACAGGGTAGGCTGCCACCGAACACGCGCGGAATCTAGATCGTACCTTCGGAAACCTCCGAGGTAACGGTCCGCTTTAATAGGACCGTGAATCGTCAATAAATGCAACCACGTGGGACAGGGTTATTGCCAAATCTTCAAAATACCGAGAGGCCCAGTGGCGAACTACTACCGAGTATTCCTA
>CM068955.1:176405590-176422975 GCA_035128595.1 Eptatretus atami | reverse complement strand
CGTCATGATGTACCATGGTCTAAAAACAACTTGATGCTCAACACTGCTGCATGATATTCAACCATTAGGTGATGTGCAAGCGATGCACAGGTTGCTCCAAAATTACCAAAAAGACGAATAGCTGACCTTTCCTGTGGAAAGCCAAAATAACATGGTCAAGTGCAACACACCGTTCAAAGGCCGTTTTTGTTAAACTGTTCCGTACAGAAGCAGCAGCAAAAAACCCCCCCCAAAAAACCTGCAAGTTTCTCAAAGTCAATGTTCGAAGGTAAAGACTGCAAGAAAACGTTGAAGCAGGGCCGACAGACCCGAATCTGGATGGCAATCTTGCGACGTGCTCAAGAACATTTCCTGTCTACCAAGCTGTTTATCCTGGTGACAAATCTTTCTGATGGGTTGTTTTCTCGTCACGAGACGAGACAAGCGTGACCATAAAAGTAACTTCGCCATGTCCTAGTAGAAGCAGACAGTGTGCAAGAAAGACTTTCCGCTCTTGTCCTCAAATTCCTGCAGTAATTCATCCATTTCATTGTCCATGTCTTCCGTGAGCTGAATCTAGGACGAAACAAAAGAGCGAGAGTACACAATACATCACCAGTGATTAACTCAAGTGAATCTAAACTTTTGCAAACTCTGCTTATGTTGTCGTGAAGTCCCCAATGTTATTGGGAGCATTTGGTGGCAGAGATAATAAAGCAGCACAGTGAGGGTCACAATTAATGAGTCCTTTCTCCAACATCAACACTGCCTGTCCCAAGTTATGACCGCACGTAAGGAACCTCCTAAAGAATCATCCCTTTAGCGCAGACCAAATCTCAACTTCGCTTCGCTCGGACTCGGTCGAGTTTTTCTTAACCATAACTGAAGAATGTACAGATTCTGTGCAGTACCTTCGGCCACAGAAAGTTGTTTAAGAACGGGCTCCTGGTATGAGGTGAACTGCAAGACCTAAGGGCTCGACTCATGTGCTCAGGCTACCTTAGACACAGTTCAACAAAGTTGATTTTTTTTCCCGAATGTGGATTGCACAAGTAAACTGCACCCGTTCCTGAGAGTCTGTTTATCCGCATGATTGCAGTCTAAATAAACGACGTCAATGCACACAGCTTTCACGGAGCAATGAAATGGGGTTATAAATTTTACCTTTAAATACACATGCTAAATTATAAAAGCTAGCATTTAAAACCCATCACTTCGCTGACTAGTTTAATCCAAAGATGGCAAGTTATCCTTCACAAACACATTGCAGGTATATTTATGAGTTTCAACGAGAATGGAAAATGAAGTGAAACACCCCAAAAAGGATCTTTTAAAACACTAATTGTTGTTGTTGTTGTTGTTGCTGCTGCAGGCATGGCTACGAACGAGATGCGTTCCATGAAAGTTGTGTGTACAGGGAAAATGCATGGAGCGGAAAATATTTTCCCATCCACATCGTGTTACAAATCGAAGATGCATTCCTGGGGCGGAGAGCAACACTCGGCAATGCCACCATACACTCCGGGAGGGTGGTGGGAGCGAGGAGGATGGGGGAGAGAGGAGGGGGAAGTGTGGAGGGAGGGAGTTTGGAGGAGATGCACATGAGGGGAGGAGGTTCTGGACTTGCATTTGGTAGGTGGGCTTGAGGGGGAAAGGCTTGCCTTTGGTAGTGGGACTTTGGAGAAGGGGAGAGGTAGCACAGAATTGAATGAAATGGGATACATTAAAACATCAAGTTAATACAGCATGCAGAGACCACCCGGAGATGTTTATGTGGGTGGAGGGGGGAGGGGTTTGGGAGGAGGAAGCATGAGGGGAGGGGGGGAAGGCAGTGTGAGGGGAAGAGAAGTGGGGCAGCATGAGGGAAGGAAAGAAAGGCGGCGTGAGTGACGGGAAGGGAAGGCAGCGTGAGGGAAAAGGAAGGAAGGGGGCAGATGAGGGGAGGGAGGCAGCATGAGGGAAAGGGAAGGCAGCATGAGGGAAAGGGAAGGCAGCATGAGGGAAGGGAAGGCAGGCGAGGGGAAGGAAGGCAGCGCGAGGGAAGGGAAGGCAGCGTGAGGGGAAGGGAAGGCAGCGAGGGAAGGAAGGCAGCGTGAGGGAAGGGAATGGAAGACAGCATGAGGGGAGGGAAGGGAAGGGAAGGCAGCATGAGGGGAAGGGAAGCAGCATGAGAGAAGGGAAGGCAGCGTGAGGGAAGGGAAGGCAGAGCGTGAGGGAAGGGAAGGCAGCGTGAGGGAAGGGAGGGAAGGCAGTGTGAGGGGAAGGGAGGAAGGCAGCATGAGGGGAAGGGAAGGGAAGGCAGCATGAGGGGAAGGGAAGGGAAGGGAAGGCAGTGTGAGGAAGGAAAGGAAGGGCGATAAAAACGTGGCCAAACCACGTTTTATTTTAACCGCCAGATTTCACATAAAACCGGGTGGGAGCATTTAAAACTCATGCTGTCTACCTGGCAAAGGCCTGACTGCAAGCATGCATGTTCCCACATGCAGAACTTTGCACAGTCGGCTCACTCAAAATCTGACTCATACATGTTACACTCTGGGGAAGCCGTTTTAAATTCAAAACGAGAGAGGATAGAGAGATAGAGGGTAGAGGGAGAGAAGGATAGAGAAGAGAGGAGAGAGAGAGAGAGAGAGAGAGAGAGAGAGAGAGAGAGAGGAGAGAGGAGAGAGAGTTTGGAGAAGAGAGGGAGAGAGAGAGAGAGAGAGAGAGAGAGAGAGAGAGAGAGAGGAGAGAGAGAGAAGAGAGAGAGAGAGAGAAGAGAGTTTGGAGAAGAGAGGGAGAGAGAGAGAGAGAGAGAGAGAGGGAGAGAGAGAGGAGAGAGAGAGAGAGAGAGAGAGAGAGAGAGAAAGAGAGAGAGAGAGAGAGAGAGAGAGTTTGGAGAAAGAGAGGGACAGGGTTGGAGAAAGAGAGGGACAGTTTTAGGTGCGTGACCACAAAAATTGATTCGATTTTGGTGAAGATCTGAATCCGGATCTTGATACGAGATTTATTTAATTTTTAAGTGATTCTTCACCATTGAGAGATAGGGCCAAAAACGATATATCGCATGATGTTTCAAAAATGTATTGGGCCCGATGTGTTCTCATGTAGCATGCATTACGTCGTGGAGGTATGCGCTCTATGGAGTGTCCTTCTAGTTTTATATATGTATATATATATTATATATATATAATATATATATATATATATATATATATCGATTTATGTTGAAGTGACGGGTCGTATAATGAAAGAAGATTGTACAAAATTGCGAAACGTCGAAATAAAATTGCACATTTTAAAGCAAGCGAGCTCCCGACCGAGGGATTGCACGCACGACAACATGGGGTGAAACACAGGCGTATACGGCCAGAACTTTGTTTAAATCGAACGGTATGTTCAGTGACAGCGCGAATGCTTTTGCTCTGTTTTGCCATTGTTTGGAAACGATCAACCAGCTCACCATTGTCTTACAGCACTCAAGCAAGCACTCCAATGAAACAGTTGATAAGGAACGGCTGGCTTGGCAAGCCATTATCGATTGCCAATTGGTCGTATAAACACCATGCACCTGGAGACACCTGGAATGTCAAGCAATGTCACAAATCTGAGACAATAGTGGGGCAACTTAGCTAAATATAGCATAACAATGTGCATTTTGCAAGGAAAGCACTAAATTTGGCACACTAGTAGCCTATCATATTATGAACAGATTTGGATATGGCCATCTCAAAATTTTTGATGGCAGTGGAAAATGGCTGCCACAGCCATCAGCGGGCTGAATTTGGGATGGCCCAATATCCAAATCTGTTCATATATGTTAGGCTACTAGGTGTGCCAAATTTGGTGCTTTCTCACAAAAATGCACAATTGTTATGCTAAGTTTCCCCACTAAAATGAACACTTTTTTTTTGAGCAGTCGAAACTGGTGAAACGTTGCACTTCGAGTTTACATTTTGAAATTTTGCTCAGATTAGGAGATTCTAGAGGTTATGGCATGTGCAGAAATAGGCTCCGTCAATATCGATTTTTTTCGATCTCGATATACCGGTGGGGACATACCAGTATATACCGGTCTATCGATAATATAAAAAAAAAAACATTTTTTGAACGCAGGTTCCAAAAATACGCAATGGTCCGATGGTCCATGACGTATTCATATATGACATGCACATCATTAACACACGGTAATTTTTCAAAGTATTCCCACACGGGGCTTCCCCCCACCCCTCACCCCCATGATGAGAACGAGAACAGTTATTTTACTTCCAACTTCAACTTGTATTAAAAGTGATTTTGTTTGAAAGCGAGATCAGTATTGGTAATGGCACAGGTCGAGAATCGAGATCCATCGCTATCGCCGTACGGGTATGACGATCACGGAATGCTGTACCGGAATGATCATACTCTTATCGTTTTCGTACCGTTATCGCTTTCATACCATTATCGCTTTCATACCGGTATCGCTATCGCAGATCACTTAATTGGCACAGGATTTTTAAAGCACACCTGATTCATATAGATATGAAACAATTGTCAATTGCTTTGAAACCAGCCATAAGGACAAAGAAAAACGTGATTTCTTGTACGGTGCTGATGAGCTTGGATACAGAGGTTTAAAAGTTAACATATACTGCACTTACTTCCTGGTATGTCTTGACGTCGTACTGTACGTTCCACTGTTCCTGTTCCATGTTTTGCCGAGACACTGAGTGCGTCAAGGCTTTTTAAATCGTGTTCGGTATTTAAAGATTGTAAACACCTTTCTTCGATTTGTTGGTGATATACCGGTTTGTTTTTTTCCATATCGATTTTTTCGGTATACTGTACCAGGATATTTGGAATTCCAATACCGGTATATCGATATGAAAAATTATATCGATATAACCGGTATATCCATATATCGCCGCACCCGATGCAGAAATGAAATAAAGCAGCAAACGCTGACATCTCCAGGTGTTTATAAATATTGCAATGTATCCAGCAATTCATAGGTATGATGATCAGGCATTCCATGATATGAGTGAGGAAAGTGGTAAAAAAACAACTTTATCGTTAAGAAACTGTTGCGGCCTGTTCCAAGTCAAGGCATTGTTGAGCAGGACAAAAACAAAAAATGGCGAATGAAGACCCCATCGAGGAAGAGCGAGGTGTCCGAGGATGCGTATGATGAAGGATATAATTAAATCAGGCCGTTAATTATCTTCAAAAGGGGTGTTTTAATTGACCCAAACACCCAATTTTCACTCATGCACTTCCATGGAATTCCCTTCAAATGTATGCGAAGTTTCAAGCCGCGAAGTTTTATGGTTTTGCAGTGATGGACGAGACACACACACCGACTGACACAATGACACTTGTAAGTGTAGATTGCAAGACAACTGGAACCTTTTTGAATAAAGTGCAGCACACGCACACGCACACGCGCGCGCGCACACACACACACACACACACACACACACACACACACACACACACACACACACACACACACACACACACACACACACACACACACACACACACACACACACACTTCCTGCGATGATATTGATTTATTCCAGCGACTTCCGGAATTTTTTTTGGATTTGAGAAAGTTGAAACTGAAATGAAAAAAAACCCTCCATCTTGCACTACACATTGTCAGAGCTATTGGAGTGATAAAAAGTTAATTACCACAAAAGAGCTCCAAATGGAAGGTCTCTGGGGTTCAATGACATTCCTGAAAGGAGCCATTGGAGAAACGATGCTACCTGAAAATGTTCCAGTGCTCAAGCATGAAAACATCACAAACTTGGTCTTTGAAACACAAACAAACAAATAAAGAAACAAATAAATAAATGAATACAGATACTTTAGATTGCGTGAGGGCCTCATTCTGTTTTCTGGTGCCTACCTGAAATTACCATAAGCGATAGAACAAGTGGAAGGAAGGTTACAACAACAACAACAAAAAAAATAGTCTCTGACGTTCTACATCAACATATTTCACCACTCGTACCCAAGGTAATCTCAAGCCAGTCATAAATTTGTTTCAAATACAACATTGATCAACTTGGAAGCAACAAGTGGAAATCCAACAACTGCCTGGCAGGAAGGAAGCCTGGCACACCAGCGTGTCTGTTCTGCCAAGAGTCCTGTCATGGCTTTAATGCAGCTTGGGGGATATGCCGAGGAATACTACAATTGCTGTCAGCACCTGACACTGTCTACCGAGCATAGAGGGCTTCATGGTACATTCTTGCTCATTGGTCAAAGGTGATGTCTTAAAATATATGATATGGATGTCAATATAATGCATCGATGGGGCTACAGGATTAAATGTGGCGGATATGACGATGTGATATCGTACAGAAGTGAAAAAATAAGGAAGACATCAAACAAAAAGAGAGAACTCACACATTGGCAGAGCTCATAGATGAGAAAAGCTCCAATGGTGGCATCTTCGTGGTTGTCCTCAATATCCACGTTGATAACATGCACTGGTTCATAAGTCTCCTGGTCTCGGCTGTGCAACTCTATTACACAACAGCATGGCGAGAAAGTAACATATTTTGGAGAATTCCAGCCAAAAATTATACAAGATACATTTTAATGTCACGATTGTGCATCTGCATAATATGTGAGCTGATGTTAATAAAGTTCAGACAAAAAAAAGAACAGATAAATAACTCCAGTCAGCTTCAGGTGAATGAGTCTGTTGTCTAATATTAGCATGAAATGGATAATCGCAGACGACAAAAACGCAAGCACAGAAACAGACAAAACACATGTGCATGCAAACATAAACAACATACAAAAATCACATGCAAAACAGCAAAACATGGATGAAAGAAAACACAAAACGGATGCAGCACAAGCGCAAAATGTGCGAGGACATCGCATGTGAACACACCAACACAACAAACTACACACAACGTTGAAACAGTTTTTTTTTAAATCTGTCTGAACTCTGTTTGTCCAGAAATCTCGTGTAGCCAAACCATGCCACTCTGTCTCCACATTAAGTCCTGCCCCGAAGGGGTTGCGAGACCGTTGTAACGCCCTTGTCTGTCTGCCCACGTCTATATATTTTCACTTAAATTTTATTTTTCTTTGCAACCACTTGTTCGATCGATGCAAAACTTTAAACATAGGAGGTTCTCCCCATGGCAAATATGTTATTGACAACTCTGATGTCAAAGGCCAGTCACATAGTATAGCAGCCATTTTGGATGAAAGGAAAACATTTGGATATCTTCTTCTCTGAAACCGCTCAACCCCCCAAAAAAATGAAACCGGATATATCATAAACTCCCCAATGAGGATACAGGGTGATAATGATGACATCCTCGGTGAAGTGGTCTTCCAGCCATAATTGGCTGAATCAAAATCCTTGTCCGAAAAATCTGAAACTTTATATATCTGATCTATGACCCGAAATAAGTCAAGAATTAAATTTATGACGTCATCGATCAGGTAATCTGGTGGCCATATTGGATTGAAAATAAAAACACAATAAAACCTTCTCCAGAACCGCTTAACAGATCGATGCAAGACTTTGTACACATGATCAACTAGGCATGGGTAATATAGTTTGATTTTTTTTTTTTCATATTCACCTTCATTGATGCAATTTAGTCTAAATATGCACAAAAGTGGTCGTTAAATATCCTTTCAATCAATCAATAATGCTACGGATAATTGCAACGTATATGACATAATAGGGTGCATGAATGATCCAGGTATATGGGCTACAAGAGCAGGAGGTCATAATCGTAGCAAGTTCAGTTAACAATGGTATTTTTGCTCAGAATGAGTGCGCGAGGTGAACTCTACCGAGTGCCGTTCTAGTACAACTTTGTACCCAATTTATATCTGTCTCTGCATCCTTCTCACCCGGGAAGGTAGATAAAGTTCTGCTGGGTCGTGACCCTGCTTCAGCGACGGGTCCAGATGGCATCAGTGCCCATGTTCTCAAATCCTATCTCCCATTCCTTCTTCTGCCCTATTCAGTCTATTCTTCTACTTTGGCTGCCTTCCATTGGCAAAATATTATTCCAGCAATTATCATTCCAATCTACAAGATGAAGGGTGTAAAAACATTTCCTAAATTTAGGCCAGTGAGCTTCCTTGCAATTCCAAGCAAAGTCATGGAATCCATCATTGTTGCTAATGTGAAGTCTTTCTTGTTTTCAAACAGCTTGATCTCTGACCATCAGTTTGGATTCTGCCCCGGTACTGCTCCTCCCTCAGCAATGGTTGGTGGCCCTAAATCTCAATAAAGAGGACAGGAATATCTCCTTGGACATATCCAAGACGTTCGACAGCCGAACATCCTGCTTTGCTTGCCAGGCTCTCTGTCTGCAGCATGTTCTCAACATTATTGGAATCTTCCATAATGAGGTTGAAGTACAAGGTCTGTTGCTGTCAGTACATCGTAAGCAAGTCATTACCTTCACCACCGAAGGTGGACAGAGGTTATGTTTTCACCCCTTTTGTCTGTCTCATGGACCAATTCGGATGAAACTTGGTGGACAGGTTGGATGTGTGCCAAGGATGAACTGACTCAATTTCGGTGAAGATCTGAATAAGGATCCGGATATGAGAATTTTAAAAATTGTTTAAGTGATTCTTCACCATTGAGATATAGGGTCAAAAACGCTACATAGCATAATATTTCAAGAGATTGTCAATGGATGATGACAAAACTTGCTGAATGAATCAGCAAGTGACAAGAACAAGCCGATTCGATTTTGGTTAAGATCCAGATACAGATCTGGCTTCTATTAGTGGGCTGCAAAACGTAAACTGTTCAGCCTGCCAGAGGTATGCGCCATACCGAGTGCCGTTCTAGTTGGTCTCTGTTTGCGACAGTCTCTTCTCCAAGATTGTTCCTTTTGTTCTTTCAGTCCTCCGACCCTCCCCAACATGTGTTGTTCTAGTAACCCCCTCCTGGTTAAAAAATCCAAAATCCAGGTGGACTGCACACCTCTATACTCGTTTATCCCGTATATGGAACCACTTTCAGAGGCCATTCTTTCACACTTCCCTCCATGTTTTCAAGCAAACAGTCCACTGCCACCTCATGTCATCCCCCATCCTGACCCATTATCTTTATTGCCCCAACTAACCCTTCCTAACTCAACTCTCGAACTGGCTAATTTCAGTGTTTCTTCCCTTCTCTCTCTTCCTTTGTTGTTCCTCAATTCCCTTATTGGCTGTGCCAGATTTTCTACTGGTAACCGTCAATTTAACCTTGTTCTTCGAGAGAAAGGGGGGGAAAAAAACAACACACACACATGATACACACATACACATAATACACATGCACGCACACACAAAAACAATGCTCACAAAAAAACGTGCACGCACACTTTTCTGCTATCACACTATGACCCTCACCTTCCACAATTTGGTCATAGACCCTCTCCTCGCATGACACAATGAGATCGAAGTGGTCACGACAGTCCTGAAATCGCTCTGGCCGCGTCTTGATACGACGGTTACGGTCCAGCATGTGAAGAATGCCATTTTGTGTATATCTGTAACCACACTGGTCAAGGTCATCAGGCATTCTCAACAGACTATGCAGGTAATATTATCACCACAAAGGAGGTGAAACAAGAACTGGCAAGAAAAATACATGAATAGTCCCAAGTGGGACAAACGCTCATCTTCCGATGGAGGGTGGGTGTCGTTGGGGGTGAATTTGGTGATAAAGTTCATTTTAAGTTTAATTCGATGGAAAATTACCATTGCTGCAGATATTCATGTAATTGCATTTTAAGTCAATGATCTCACCACCTGGATGGAAATCGATAAAAAGGGCTCCATTAGTTTTTGCACATCGTCATGAATCATCATGCCGAGTTTCAAAACGATCCGCTGATCCGCCTCAGAGGAGGAGGGAAAAAAAACCCCCCAAAAGATTGTTAATTGGCCCACTGCCTGACTGATTGACTGAAGGTCATTGTTATGGTTTTAAGAGGTCGTCGACTCTGTCGTTGACAAGCTAAAAAAGGCCAAGAAACAATCCAGAAGGGATAAAGCGTTTTCAGATGAATGTTACCAAAGTAATGAATGTGTAAATAAATTGGAAGATATTTATCTTTTGTTGCACTTATTTGGAAACTTCATGACTGAGAGGGGATTCCATGGGAGGTCGGCGGTTTGAACCACGGCCGAGTCGTAAACAAAGATTTTAAAAGTGGTATGTGCCGCTTCCTCGTTTGAATGATGCTCAGCATTTAAAACGGAAAGAGCACGGACAAACAACCATAGGTTGGCAACCACCGTGCAGGATTGATGGACCAAATGGCCTCCTTTCATGTTGAAGTTCCTTGCAAGGAAACTCATATAATAGTATTACATACCTGTAGAAGTTAAGAAAATGCTGAAAAAAAAGAGGTATTAAAAGGATCAATATGGGTTCAATCTTCAGATTCAAGCCGATTCATGGTCCCAGGAGATTTTTTTAGAAAATAAAAATCTAATAATGATATAGCTGCTGCATGCAACTCAAAACATGCAGTGTTGTCTCTGTCTGTCTGTCTCTGTCTCCGTCTCTCTCTTTCTCAAAGTTCCAGTCATTTTAAGGATAAGTGAAGCATTTCCGTAGACTTGCACACAATAAAATCACTGGAAGATGCTCAAGACACGTATGTGTGACTGAGTTTCCAAGCTGATATTTTGGCTAAATTAATTGATTATACATCAACCACTTCATCAGAATTTCTCTTTCATGGTGATTTCTCCAGATCACGTGACACACTGGCAGTGATTAATGTCACCTAATCTGTAACGTCACGTGTGAATCGACACTTTCACATATTTTCGCTTGCAACAGCTTAATTTCAACAATTTCAAATGTCAATGCTCTTCTATATCTATATATAAATGCAATTTGCCAGATTATGTCTGAGCGGGGTAAACGACTCAACCACAGCACGGAGAATGATGAATGATACCTCATTTACGAGCTCTTGGGTCCAGACAGTGCATTCGGAGGCTTAAAAGTGTTGATATTTATGCAATTTCGAGTTGTATTCATATTTGTTGTGCACGTGCTGCATATGCTCAGTCGTTGGTTCGCTCATCTACCGGAAGTTAAAAAACCAAACAAAACAAAACAAAAAAACCCACAAACTATTCAGTTAATTCTGTCAACGTATAATTACGTTTCCATCAATTTACTTCACCGAGAAACCTGAGCAGTCTTTCTTTATTTATTTGTATGCAGCCTGTGGCTGCTTGGCTGCATCATTTTCTGGGGGTGCAGGTGTACTACTAATGCAGTGCCCCCTGTTACAGGAAAGCTGGTACTCATTTTGCCAACATCGGAAAGATGACAGGCTGAGTCAACTGTACCTGGTGTTACTTCAACGGTATGACAGGGGCTTGAACTCATATCAAGACTTTAAGACATTAAGCCAGCCACCTTAACCTTTAAGCCAACACCAGGCTTTTAGCAGTCTTAACTGTTAGTGGCTATAAGCTGTCAAAGAAAAATCATAGCAAAATAAAAACGAATTCGAATCCCTTTAACAATCAATCACTTACCAACGAATGCTTCCACTTTCTTTCATGCACTTGTGATGTGAACAAAATAACGTTCTGTCAATGCCTTGTGTGAGGGGAAGTACGAAGATTCAAGGGCAGTGCATCACCTGTGGTCAATGATTCTGGTCCTACTTAGAGGGAAATTTGCGCAAGGCTTTCCTCCAAGCCCATCCCTCGGTGTACTGCAGTTAGAGCGGAGGGTGGTGGGCTCTTGCCAGAGGAATCCGAAGCGAAGGCCCGCTGGGCCGGTTACTTTGAGCGGCTGTACCAGGCTGATCCACCAGCTGTTGTTGAGTTGGATGTCAGGGGTGTCACTATCCTTATTGCTGGCCCTCCAATCAACTGTGATCTACCTTCGGTTGTGGAAATACAGGCTGCGGTGAATCAGTTGAAATGGGGTAAAGCTCCTGGGATCTGTGGCATCCATGCTGATGTTCTCAAGGCTGGTGGAAATGCTGTACTCGTGTCGTTGCATGCAGTTCACTGCTCTGCCTGGAACACAGGAATCATCCCAACTGACTGAAAGAGGGACCTTGTTGTTCCTCTCTGGAAAGGGAAGGGTGATCGTCAGGACTGCAACAACTATCGAGGGGTGACGCTGCTCTCAGTGCCGGGCAAGGTCTTTGCTCGGATAATTCTTGATAGGGTTCGCCACCATCTGCTTGAGCACCAGCGCCCAGAGCAGTCAGGCTTTACACCAAAGAGGTCAACGATTGACCGTATGCTTGCTCTTCGGGTCCTCACCGAACGCAGACGAGAGTTTCGGCAGGGGCTGCTTGCAGCCATTGTTGATCTCTGCAAAGCGTTTGATACAGTGAATCTGGATGCCCTCTGGAGGATTCTTGGTCTTCGTGGGGTGCCACCAAAACTGATCAATCTGATGTCTGAACTCTACTCTGGTGCTGAGAGTGCTGTGAGATGTGGTGATACCATCTCTGACTTATTTCCAGTTGTTACTGGAGTTTGTCAGGGGTGTGTACTGGCCCCCACACTTTTCAGCACTTACATGGACTGGATTCTGGGGAGGATGTCGGAGAGAACAAGCTGCGGTGCATAGTTTGGGAATGTCAAGATCTCTGACCTTGATTTCGCAGATGATGCAGTCATATTTGACTCTGGACATCCTTTTGGGGCCCTCAAGGTGCTGATTGAGGAGTCGGAGCCAGGTTTCCTGGGTCAAAACTAAGATTCAGTCTTTCAATGACATATTGGATGCTGCTATCTTGTGTGGACATGTTTGTCTATACCTGGATGTTGAGGTCATGGAGAGATTCACTTACCTTGGCAGTGATATTCATGTCTCTGCGAGCTGTGAGCCAGAGTTCAATAGACGTCCGAGTCAGGCTTGGGGAGTCATGCATTCACTGGATCATGGGGTGTGGTGCTGTCGGTACCTGTGCAGGACGACGAAAGACCGAGTCTTCAGGTCCTTGGTGCTTCCAATCTTGTTCTCTGGATGTGAGACTTGGACTCTGACCAGGGATCTGAGACAGAGACTTAATTCCTTTGGGACCAGGTCTCTTTTGGAGAATCCTTGGCTTTCGCTGGTCGGACTTTGTGTCCAACGAGCGGTTGCTGAGAGAGACTCAAATGAGATGTTTG
Source organism: Eptatretus atami (assembly GCA_035128595.1). Lineage (NCBI taxonomy): Eukaryota > Metazoa > Chordata > Myxini > Myxiniformes > Myxinidae > Eptatretus > Eptatretus atami. Next base: position 176,409,874 of record CM068955.1, on the reverse strand, counting down.
TTACCTGCATAGTCTGTGAGCATCAGCTGCGGCTGTATGGACATGTGGCTCATTTTCCTGATGCTGATCCTGGTCACCAGATTCTCTCAGCGAGGGAGCCTCCTGAGTGGAGGTGGCCAACGGGCCAACTACACACCTCGTGGTTGCAGCAGGTTGATTAACATCTCAAGGAGATGGGGATAGGCCAGGCATCTGCCTGGGGGATTTCGAGATGGAGACCCCTGGAGTACTGGCGGAAAGTGGACGCAGCGACGTGCTGCTCCGGCGCATGCTCCCATACCTGATCTGACCTTGCACACACAGGTGTTTCGTTCGCTTCTTTGCACACCTACTGGAAGCAATAAAATAAAAAAAACTTGGAGGACACTCGGTAGAGAGCATACCTCCGCCACGCAATGCCTGATCCAGTCGAACATATCGACTCGAATACATTTTTGAAATACGCTCTAATGTATATCATTTTTGGCCCAATCTCTCACTGTTGAAGAATCACTTTGAAGATTAAAAAAATTCTTGTGCCCGAATCTGTGTTCTGATCTTCACCAAAATCAAATCAATTGGTCCTCGTCACACACCCAGCCTCAATGGTGAAGAATCACTGAAAAAAGGAGATGGTATTCATAGAACACATACCTCGTGCAGTCTTGAGAAGGATTTGGTGCGAGCCAACTTATTTGTTTTTTAAGTTTAGCTTTCTTTGATCCAATATGGCTGCCAGCCACGTGACCAATGAAAAAAATGTTTATCAAACGATATTTCCCATGCGTATTTGATCAATTAGTTAAATTTTGCATTGGTCGGTCAAGTGGTTTCCCCTACGAAAATTTTCAAAGATGAAGGTAATTTTTAATAATGATTTATTTTTGTTCTTCAATCAAATACTGACAGACCACATGACACATGAAGGTCATTTTTTATGAAAATCCTGCACAAATTTCAAGTGAAACGGATGAAAATTGAGGATTTCAGAAATTCGGCCTAAGTTGACCTCAAAAATAATTGGTGGTTGAATTCAATGACCAAATAAGGAAATCCTCTTCAAATTTCAACTCAATCGGATTAAAATTGACAATTTTGGAAATTTGCCCTATGTTGACCTTTTAGCATATGTTGACCTCAAAAAAGAATTGGTGGTTGAATCCATTGAGCTGAAATGAAAACCCTGTTCAAATTTCAAGTCAATCGGATGAAAATTGACAATTTTAGAAATCTGTCCTATGTTGATCTCAAAAATAGTTGGTGATTGAATGTATTGACCTGGTGTGAAAATCCTCTTCAACTTTCAACTGAATCGGATTAAAATTGATAATTTTGGAAATTTGCCTATTTGACCTTTAGCCTATTTTGACCTCAAAAATAATTGGTGGTTGAATGTATTGACCTGGTGTGAAAATCCTCTTCAACTTTCAACTGAATCGGATTAAAATTTTGGAAATTTGCCCTATGTTGACCTTTTAGCCTATTTTGACCTCAAAAATAATTGGTGGTTGAATCCAGTGAGCTGAAATGAAAATCCTGTTCAAATTTCAAGTCAATTGGATGAAAATTGACAATCTCAGAAATTTTAGCCGATGTTGACCTTTGGCCTGTGTTGACCTCAAAAGAGTGACTGCTATATCACATGGTCATGTGATGTGGTAAAGTTTCAATTTCCTCCGCTGAACGGTTTTTCGATGTACGCTCTTAAAATGCAGATATGACGTACTGTTGTGGGCTGGGGTTCGGCAGCGATAAACGACCACTAGGTGGAGCAGTAGAGTCGTCTCCCACCGAACACCCGGAATTTAGGTCGTGACTCTCGGATAACTCCGAAAGGTCACGGGTCACTTCGAGGACCGTGGTCGCCAATATTTCGACGGCGTGAGGTAGGGTCCACTTGTCTAATTCCAATTTACATGAGTACTCACGCCGTCCAACTACCGGGGAAACCACACCCTCGGCCGACTTTGTCCGAAACGAGTCGCTATCACCGACTCGGATCCGGCATGACCGAGCGGAAGTTACCAAAGCCGCGCCGGACCAAATGAACAATTTACGGCACGAACGGCCTTACTAATTGGCAATATGCACCATGCTAGGCCAATGGAGGAAAGCACAGAAAACGAGCTGGTACATTTAACAGGGGATTTATTTTACAATAATCGGGGAGGGGAGACACAGAGCAGAGTTATCATGAATAAAGAAAATGTAATTTACAAGGGAGGAAAACACTTACACGATTCTACTTACAGACGGGCGCGCACACACATGGAAGCACACACACACACACACACACCACACACACACACACACACACACACACACACACACACACACACACACACAAAAGAAAATTGACCTCAATGGGTCTTTAGTCGGCAGAGCCGGGCCGGGGTACTGTCCCGCCACGTGCGGTCACACCGACCCGAACCACCACAGTGGGACTCAAACCCACGACCCGAAGTCCACGGTCCACGTCCCCGGCCGCCACCACCACGAGAATCCACCGCAAAGGCCGCAGACGACGACCGAGACCAAGCCAATCGCCACAATCACTGCAGAACACACTCGTCCTGACCACTACACCCCTCTTCTTGAGGTGGGAGAGGTTTCTTTTCCTCACCACTCGCCTCCTGATTGGACGGTCAGTTGTCAGCTGCGACTCGTGGCGGCCCTTCATTGGTCGGGCCGAACACTCCATCTGGCTAAGGCGGAGCCAGCCCTGAGGTGATGAAACCTCCGCTCACGCTCCGTGGTCCCCAACACGTGCGTAATGGCGACCGGGTCGAGTGAGGGTGGTGTCGTTGTTGTTGTTGTTTGATGAGATGTAATAAACTGACTATAAAATAGAGTCGTAGCGCACACATTAATTCCATTCGACAAAGGATGGATTCTAACTATAAACCATACTTATGAAATAACTGAACTACGGGGACTCTGGCTGCTTGTGTGCACAAGGTTTCCAAATCCGTAACAGTACAATGTACGACGTATGCCAAACGTACGTACGCGACCGATCCCTTAATCTGCTTTTCGCTTCGCGAGCGCAGGGTAATCATCAGATCCAGACCTTCACTAAAATTGTATCAATTCTTCCTTGTCACACACCCAACGTGTCCAGCAAGTTTAGTTCAAATCCATCTATAACTTTTTGAGATATCACACTGCATATCGTTTTTGGCCCTATCTCTCAATGGTGAAGAATCACTTAAAAAATTATAGTAGCCGGATCTGGATCTGGGTCTTCACCAAAATTGAATCAGTTTGTCCTTGTCACACATCCAACCTGCCCACGACGTTTCATCTGAATCTGTCCACAACTTTTTGAGATATCCTGCACACAAACAAACAAAAAGACAAGGTACATGTAAGGCTCATCACGATAGTTGCAAAATCCACCTCCACCACCTCCTCCCCCAAAAGGTTGCCATGGATACGTCAAATTGTCCATTTCATCAAGATTAAAGTTGACGATCTTCATCAATACTCCGGTCAATCGTATGAATATTGATCATTTTTCAGAAGCTTGACCTCGAGATGACCTTTAAAATTTTCACCTCAAAAATAGTCGGTTTCCCAATATGCAAATCCTGTTCAACTTTCAAGTTAATTGGATGAAAAAATATTTTCGAAATTTGACCTCAAGATGACTTTTCACCTCAAAATTAATAGGTTTCTCAGTTGTGACTACCTCTACATTTATGACTTTGTGTAAAGTTTCATGATGATCCGTTGAGAATTATGACCGGCAGGTGATTGACAGACGAACAAGCAAACAAGAAAGATGTCATGCATAGCAGAAACTTGCAGAATCCCTCAAACAAATTTGACCATAAAAATAATCGATGGTTGAATTCAGTGAATTGATCGGCAAAACCTGTTGAAATTTTAAGTCAATTGGATGAAAATTGAGGATTTTAGAAAATGCACGAAAGTTGTTGACCTTCGGCTGATGTTTACCTTTTGGCCTAAGTTGACCTCAAAAATAATTGGTGGTTGAATTCAATGACCATATGTGCAACTTGTTTTCAAATTTCAACTCAATTGGATTAAAATTGAGGATTTTAGAAATTTGACAAAGTTGTTACAGCTTGGGCCAATGTTGACGTTTTGACCTCAAAAACAATAGGCTTCTTGCTAAAAGGAAATCTATCAGGTGGTGAAATTTCACGAAGATCAATTGAAATTGTGTCCTGTAGGTGGTTGACAAACAAACAAATGTAGCATGAGACTTGCAAAATCCATAAAACAAATTTGACCTTTCAAAATAATTGCTGGTTGAATTCAATGACCAAATATGCAAAT
>CM068955.1:176369390-176382179 GCA_035128595.1 Eptatretus atami | reverse complement strand
TACTTCAACCTCGCTTTCTTTTTTAATTGTTCTTGTCTCTTTTTTTCAATTTCTTTCACCCCGTCCCTCATTCTCCAATCTCATAGTTTCTTTCAATTGGCTTATTTCCTTCTCGTGTCTCATTCCTTGTTCTTTGTGTTCTTGATTCCACTGTCTTTCTTGTTCCTCATTCTTTAATCTGGCCTTCGTAAGTCGAATATGGATCAATTTTTGTTAATATCCAAATCCGGATCTGGCGTACGAGAGTCTAATTTAATTTAAAAAATTGGTTCCTTCTCTCTATTATTCTTCTTGTAAAAAACCATCTAATCATGCTCTATAGGCCATAAATATTCAAATATTGTTATTTGGCCAATATTTCTCCATTGAAGTCAGCATTAATCGTGTCGAGGTATGCGCATTTCTACCATCGGTTCCACTTCGAGGTGTAGAACAGTATTGATATTATTACTGTCATCTATAATATTTGCTTGAGTCGGGTTCTGTTCTTTGGTGTTTTGAATGCATTCTGCTTAATTGGCAACGATTTGGGGGGGACTTACAGTGAAATTTCAATTATGATTTGACAGTTGTATCCTTAATATCTGGAATGGAGGCCATTCGCATGATAAACTTGCAACACACCCGGAGTGTGACATTTGTCTAAATCTGCCAAGCTGTCAACCCATCAACGAGCGTAAACAGCTCTTCGCATAGCACAGGGTATGCCATAAACATACAAGAACCTCCAAGACACCAGGACCATTGATGCTCACTAGTCCAGGAAAGGAGTATTCGATTTTGTTGACACCTGCCGAATACAGTGATCCTTTTCTGTTCAGGCAAGGACAAACTGTAGCTATTGTTCCAAATGTATCCCATAGACTTAATTTGCACGACATAAATGGGACCACCCAGTTTAAATCCATCCGCATGCTGACGCACATCAGATTGATACCTTTTCCTGTACTGAGAAAACACAGGCGCCTACATTCTGATAACAGTTCATGAGCTAAGAGAGTCGGGAATCGAAACCACGGCGAAAAAATGTTAGCACTGAATGATTGGAGGTGGCATCCCCGCTAGGCATCTGTCTAAGCCCATACTCTATGACAACTTACAAACAAGTCGATCTCCTTACAAAACCGATCTCCTCAACCATCCCGTCGTATCAAGATTCTTGGATGATTGGACCTTTCCTTTTGCAACTGGAAGAACGGCACTTGGTAACGAAGAGCACATACTTCCGCCAGGGACGAACCCCAGGTTTTACTTTTGTATCCCACTAGGTCGATCTACATCCGACCTTAACCAAAATCTAATTAGCTATGTTTCTTGTCGCCTACTAAACCACTCCACCAGGTTTCATCGAAATCCGTTCCAAAACTTGTTTAGACAATCATCCCTATATTGTTGTGGCCGGTTCGGCACGGCGTATAACACACCACTCAGCTTGAGCAATGACGTCGTCTCCCACCGACACACCCCGAATTTTAGGTTGCGACTCTCGGACAACTCCACAAAAAGTCACGGTCATAGAGGACTGTGGTCGCCCAATATTGCAACGGCGTGAAGGTAGGTCCACCTTGTCTAATTCCAATATTACCTAATTTCTCACGCGTCCAACCTACCCGGAATCCACACCCTCGGCCGACTTCTTTCGGGAAATCGATCAGCTTACTCACCGATCGATCCGGCTGTAACCCGAGGCGGAAGTTACCAAAGCCGCGCGGACCAAAGAACAAATGTACGCCCCAACAACCGGCCTTACTATTCCTCAACCCGCCACCGTGTGGGTCATGAAGAAAATACGAACAACTACACTGGAGCATTTACAGGAATATTATAATGGGCGTAGGGAGCCCACAAAGACAAGGATTAAATCACGAATAAAAGCATGCAATGTACAAATGAAAGTAAAAGCTACGGACACACACACACACACCCCACACACAACACACACACACACACCACACACACACACACACACACAACAAAGAACAAATGACCCGGGGTCTTTAGTCGGTCCCTTCAGCCCGGAGAGAAGCGATCGGGGACCATTGAGACCGCAGCCGGGTACCGTCCCGCCTCGTCGGTCACACCACCCAACCACTGTGTCGACCGAAACCCACGACCCCGAAGTCCAGGCCCCGAACGAGACCCGCTCCAACCCGACCACCAACTGTCTCAGATGCTCAACCACCCACACAACGAACCATTCTTGCCATTACGACAGACTGCTCAGAATCGCCACATCCTCCTGTTCATGCCGTCCTCCTCGTCATCTCACAAGCCACGTCTCGCCCGTCGCCATGATCACCCCGGTCTTCCCAAAAGACGCTCCTCACAACCCTTCTACTCCTCTTTCTGGTGGATGGCTCTCTCCTCGCCACTCGCCTCCGATGTCCGGGGGTTGTCGGACGACTCTGGCCGCCGTTGTATTGGACAAGCCACGTGGCAGTAGGACCTCAACCCCTCTACGACACAATGCACGTGCGATGCCGTTGTGTAGTGTTTGATGTAGGAGATGTAGTTGTTGTAATGTAGTGTTGCAGATGTAAAAAAAAACAAATTAAACTGGAAAATTAAACTCGAATAGGCACACACCGTAATTCCCATAGGACAGAAGAAGGATTCTAACTAAAAAAAACACTCACTTAACGAACTAACTGAACTACGGGACTTGGCACTGCTTGTGTGCACAAAGGTTTCCAAATTCCCGACCTAATATATCATTTTTGTCCTTTCTCTCACAATGTGCAGCAATTTTTCACTTTTAAAAACTTCTCGGCATCCAGAATCTGGAAATCTTCACCAATATCTCCAAACGTCCTTGTCACACACCCAAACCTAGTTCACCAATTTTTCCGAAATCTGTACCACAACTTTTTTGAATTTGTGCTGGACTTACCAAACAAAGATGGTGAAAACCATTACCTCTGTCTAGCTACCTTGGGGCAGAGGCGCCTGTTATAAAATCAACACCTTTTATCCACCTTTCTCATGCACAATTTAGGGAAATCTGGCCTCGGCTACTTCAAGCATTCTGCTTCTCAAGCGGTTAAATGAATGAAAGCAAGATTGTTGAGTGTGCATATAAACTTAGATTATGGATTACTCCGCTTGCACCCATACTTTCAATACTGCCAATTATTTAAAACCATTAAGGTCGTATCCAACTATCGTGAAATACATTCCAAGAATTGTACGGCTGTGACGCTATCCTCTGAGCTTTAATAAAGAACTTTAAACACAAACAATACTTTTGTCCGACAGGAATGTCGCCAAGTAGTGCATTATCCTTGAGGTGTCCAGCTTGGGAAATTCACCGCCGACTATACCTGTCGGGTGTGCTTGGCATGGCATCATGCAAGTAGTTGCCACCTCGAGTGTGTGCCTCCTTTGCAATAACGTTCAAACTGCGGTTCCATCCGCCAGCAGTTAGTTGGAAACGTTAAAGACACCCATGGCAAATTATCGAGCAACTAAAACAATCCCTGAATTAATTTACCAATTCCTGCCACCTAAAGATAGAAATGCAGACCTCTGCACTAACCGAGCTGTTGGTTGAAAGACTACTGGCGAACCCTTACCAAGGTGGATTAATTGGTTCGATAAAAAAGAAGAATTATCTTTTCACCACAACATTCTAATTAACCACAGATTCACTGCCCCCACCCCTACCCATCCCCCCATGAAATCTGTTTCATGTACCTTTGATCTACACCTTGTCATCATAGAATGCTGATGCTGCACGAGAAATACACGATGGTGCGTTTACCGATCTCATAATGGCTCGCACTTATTGTTCGGACATGGAGGTGACATGGAACATCCTAGATCGCCAGTTGCATCCGCCTTAAATTATGTGCCAGCCACAGTTCGACAATTGAACTGCCTCCAAACTAATCCGCCACGCCGACGACTTCCTTCCTCGCAAGATACTAATCACTGTATTCCCACGACGTAATCTACTTGTCCTACATCAAATTACGATAATGTAGTGGTAATCAGAAATATTTCGCCACGAGATTCCCACCTTCGACTAATTGCGACAGTCGACAGAGGAAGAGAGACATAAATAGGTATCTAACTCCCGAACGATTTGCGCCTGATCAAACTCAAGACATAAAAAGACCAAACCGAGACCCTGTCTGTGTAGATGTCGATTATCACCAACCCAACAGCAAAATGTAGTACACCAATGTGCCCCTTTGGTTTTCAGTATGTTTATCGTGCCAACCCGGAACCGATGAAAACGTGGTAAAACGGACCATGTCCCATGTACTGAGCACCTCTCCTTATTCTGGAACGGTAGAATACCACGACCGTTAATCACAGATTAAACCATGTATGCTACTCGAGTCCAACAGTCACCTCTCCTTATCCCAGAGTCAGCCCTGTCCATCATCTAAGGTATCATCATTTGCCAATAGTCTCAGTATCCACTGTGGCCAGTTCAATCCTATATCCCATCCACACACATCGCAGCCACCTCTCCACCCCAAACACTTCCCGTCTTTCAATTCCAACACATCCCTGAAATACACACTCCCTACCAGAAATCAAAAAAACCACATACCCACACACCACGACACACCACACCCCACACAACATCACACACACACCTCAACTCCACAACATGCACAATGCAAACAATCAAATTAGCCACTGCAATACCCGTATTACCTGACATGCAACACTATGCACCGCCCTAAACATGTGCGAGACGACAAACAGATCCAGTAATCAAGTTTCCACATTAATCTATCGCAACTAAACGGATAAGATCCCATGCATTCAGCCCCACACATCCAATCCCTAACTAGACAATACTACTATACATCCATATATACCCAGTGATTACCACTTACTGTAACAAACAATATTATAATAATTTCACAACCACTGTTAAACAACAAATTACATGTTTTATAAACCATAGGTAACCATAACCATCGATAGAATAAATACTAAAGACAGTTTCGAAACGACCAATGATATGATACAGCACCACTGATGCAGCAAGTGGCAACACATCACGCCAAAAACAGAACTCACCAGCGCCTAGAATTAGTGTTGCAAACTGAAATTACATCTATCCATGTCTCCACTCCATCGGGTTCTCCACACAACCCACACTTCACAGTCTGACCGATTTGAATGAAAAGCTCACCATTTCCATGCAACGTGAGTTTCTCTGCGGATGGCCGCAGTAATTCCCAGCAAACCGGGGCACAAACTAATGGAAGCCTGATGCTACTGAAACAATTCTTTGGTAAGTTTTGTTCTAAAAAAAAAAATTATTAAGGTATTGACGTGTGTGTGTGGAGTGTTGATGATGTGGTGTGTGTGGTGTGTGAAGAGTATATTTATTATATATATAAATAATACTATATTGAAATATTATATAATCCTGCACCTGGCCATGATTGCGATAATTTAAATACCATCGAGGGATGGAAGAGGGCGAAAAATGCAACCATGCCATCTCTCCACTCATTGGCCGACAAGCTTGGAGTAAACTTACCCAATTTTGTTCCACATCCTGATGCAATTTAAATGTTCTAATGCATTGAGTACTCCAATTTGGAACTTTGTCGATAATATGTAGCTACTGATCTGGTCCATAAACAAAAAATTATCTAGTTCAAAGCCGATGTGAACCAATTATAAATAATATAGATATTATATATTTATATATATATATTTATAATCAATATCAAATATATTTATATATATTATACATATATATTATTGTTTGCGACATTCGCGCCCGCCGCGTCATCGCGGCCACGATAACATCGAAATCGCGGCCGCCGCCCACGCACGACAAATTCTTCGTGACCCTCTCGGACACTAAACGCCGGGAGGCCAGCACGGAGGGGTTAAACTCACCACACCCAGCCGACATTCACACCACGCGAAATACGGTGAATCGCCAAAGTCAGATTACCAAGTACCCACGGGGAACCTACGAGAGGTTGTACCCACGCCACAAGGTCGAACTCGGACACCGAAAACCGCTTTAAGCGGCTCGTTCCAGTGCTACAGAGATAACCGACGTATTTATCGCCGCACCTTGCAGTCCAATAATCATCGGGCGTATCCAGCCACACAATCGAACCTACGACAGCAACGATGAGAGACCAAACAAAGACAAGGGGGGGACCGCCCACAAACGGGACATTCAAACAAAGCAACATTTATTTCACACACAATAGCACACATATTACGACGTATTTCTAGCCAAACCAGTCAGAATGCCAATATCAACATAAAGAAAGAAACAAACAGTTACGCAAACATCACCTCCGACTAACGCGCACCAGGCAAACACATTAACCATTCTACTTTACAAACAGCGCATCCCACAGTCATTTGCCCAAAGACCCCGAAGAAAAATGAGAAAGAGGGACTTCCCGGGTCGCGGCCGCTCGAGCCCTTTTCCAACACTCAACTCCGAGCTCCATCTCCTTCCCCGTCCTCACTACCGCACGACCTCCTCACAAGCTCCACTCAGAGGGGAAAAAAGACAGAAGCTTGGTCCCCACACGAAAGGGAAAAAGACAGAGAAGACCTCCACACAGGAAAAAGACAGAGAGCTTCCTTCACCCGCCGTTCCGTCTTAGTAGCCGAGCCCCCCCCTTCGCACTCCCCCCCGTTTTCGTCTTCCACCTCCTCGAGAGGTTCCCGAAAAGGGCGTCCCTCCGTCCCCCCTCCCCACGCACATCGGGGGGCGAGAAAGCCAGGCTGCCGCGGCCAGGGAAATTATTCCCCAAAAAGCCCTCCTTTTACATACCTCACCTTTGACCTGCCATCGCTCCTTCCTCACCCAAGCGCGGAACAGACGGGAGAAACAGCTGAAAACAGGCGGGAAACACTGCCGATCCTCGCAGGATCACCTCTGCGAAATCGTAACCGCACGAGCTTGTTCGAATGGATGGAAGAATCGTGGTAGCCGCAGTGTGAGATGTGCTCGTGCTGAGTGAGTGATTGTTAGCGTGATGTTGTTGGCGTCGCAGGTTAGTTGGTCGGTGAGAAGAAGGATCGTGGAGATGATTAGTGGCCGCAGTTTAGGTTGTTTTGTGCACCACCATAACAATAAGAAACCAGAAAAAATGGCACTCAACGGATCCAACCCGAATGAATCACATTAAATTCCTCTAAAACAACGGTTCTGGCTAACTACACATGCTACTCCGAAATACCTCACCTACCAGACGACATTGGATCGCGAAATTTCCACAGCCGTAACATATATATATATATAGTAGTATAGTAATATATTTTATACTGTAGTATATATGTATAATATAGTATTATATATGTATACTGATCTATATATAATATATAATATATAATATTATTGTTACGAATTCTGGCCGCGCCAGCGTGGAGCTATTACTAACTCCATGTCAACCGCGTCGCCCACCGGACGGACAATTCAGTCATGACCCTCCTGACTACCCCAGAGCAGTCACGGGTGCGTGGGATTTAACCCTCACCATGATCTGCCAATGCCCACCCGCCGCAGCATAAGGTCTCGCCAAATTCGACCTACCTAAGGAAACCGCCGGGTAGTCACGACCCCCGGACGATCATACCTCCGCCGCAGTCAGGCCTTGTAACAACGAAACCGCTTACAGCGGTCCCGTCCCCGTGCTAGGAATAAACGACGGTGTTCCCCGGACCCGAATGGATCAGATTTCTTTTACCTAGGTGTTCAAAACCACTACTAATCGTAGTCCGATTCAAGATGCACTTTCAATGGGAAAGGGACGACGAACGGAAGATTACATCACACAAGGACATTTATACCCAAATCCACCATATTCTCACAAACACAAGCAAAATCATGCAACTTACAATAAAAGCTTTCCACCGAATACGAGCACATTTACGTCATACACAGTCTAACTTATAGGCACACTGCACACCAGCAGCATACAAAAGCAAAATAAATGAAAGAAAAGACCCCCTCCAACCAAAGGGTCAGGTGACCACTTTGGGTCTAGACACGGAACTGGGGACCACGGGTCCCCCGAACCGTAGCAGGATTTACCTCCCACCTCGAGGGCACGTCGCGAGCCCTCTCCGCACTCTCCCCAGTGCTCGTCTCGACCCGGACCACTGCATCACAAACCCTCACGACTTGCGCCCAGAGAGAGACGATCTCGACGATCCAGAGCCCACTTCTCGACGATCCAGCCCGACGAGTCCAAACACGAACGATCCAAGACCCGAAGAGTCCAAACCGAACGTCCCAGGCAGAGAGAGAAGATCCAACCGATACCAGCAGGTAGAGGAGAATCACAACGCGATATCCAGTCAGAGGAGAGAAGCGAAATCCAACGAATATCCGACAGGAAGAGGAGGAATTCCAACGCCGATGATCCAGGCAGGAGAAGAGAGAGACTCCAAACCGACCCACCAACGACGCCAGCCCACGACCGGTACCCACCTATATGGCGGGCTCCGCCCCTTGTCCACCCCTTTTGGCTCCGCCTCTCCTCTACCCTTTCGAAGATAGCTCCTCGCAAAAGGGCTTCCTCTCAACGGGACCGCCTCACACCCGTATCCACCAATCGCCAGTGAGCTCTCGCAGCCTCTCCGTCAGCCCCGCTACGCATAAGCGAAAAACTCGCGCGCCATGTATCCTTTCAACGGACGCCTTCCGTTGAATCTTGGCGGTCCAAAATAAACGAATAGAACAGAAAACGCAATCTCAAAGAGTCGCAGCCCGATGAATCACAACGAATTCCCTTAAACAACAGTGGGACTATCTCAACATAAACTGACGTCATTAAACTATCTAAGGGACCTTTAATGGCTGTATTGCGAATTACACAGCCGTAACACACCCCTCTACCTTTTACAGACTCCCGAGTCGTCGAATTTTCTGTGCCTCATGTGTAATATCTCCCCTAATAGTTTTAACCTTTGTATCCCTGAGTCACATTCCAGTTACTCGTCCCCAAAAAAACCTACGCTGAGTAATACAACAGAACCCACTAATACAGGACGACTTAAACAATGCCGCGCTAAGCTACACATGCGAGGCGCAAACAATTACAGTAGTCTTACCCATTACAAATTTCACTAACAAGCCCAGATCGATGACCTTGAAAGAGCAAAAATCACAACCACATGCAGTACAGATGTGGCGCTGTTACACGCAGTCCAAAGCCTCCCCTTTTGAATGAATGCATTGTCAACAACAACGTGCCAGCCGCCCGGTCGCAGTCCCGTAGTGAGGGCCATCCAGCGGCATCCCTCAATTATCGCCGAGACATCCTGGCGCAATCCATCTAGACAGCAGGGGCGGGGAAATGCAAAAACAAACCGGCAACTGGACGAGGGCAGCAGCATTTGGCCAAGGCAAACACGAGCAAGCCATGCAGCCGCCTGTCTACCCACGGCAGATGAAGTACCGGCCACAGCCTTGAGCAAAACCAGCGCAATGACTGCCGCACAGCCGAAGCAAACCGCGCAGAACGATCGCCCAGCATAGGCCTTGCGCAAACCAGCCGCGATGAAATGCGCACACATGCTTTCAATGAGTCTGGAGGCGTGGGATGCTGCACTCGGAAGCGCTCGGAACCCTAACTACCTTCTCTCCCAACCGATCGCCTTCGCCCGTCTCATATAACCTAACCACCCCCTAATGTGAAAACCAATTTAGCCCCAACTTCTTTTTTTTCTTTATTTACTTCTTTTTACTTCCCTCTATCAATCCTCCCCTAACCCCCTTTTCGTCTTTTCGGCTAAGCCTAATCTTCCTAGGCCCTCTCCCAACCTCACTTCCCTTCAGGGGAATGATGGACATAGCGTCTGTTGGCCCCAAACTGCGCCTCAGGATACCTCCTCTGAGTTCACGAACTCTCTTACCCAAGTGGCACTGCAAAACAACAGACAAGGGATGGTAGTCGAGGGTACACTTCCTAATTCACCCTACATTACTTTAAACACCCCGGCTTTCAACAGCGCCCATCGCTGAAGCTATCCGTGACTAACAACCAAGTCCCGTCGCCGTGTGGTCCTCACAATTTGGCCATGCCCTCTCAATTTTCTCCCTGCCCTACACCGTTTCAATGCTTGGACGCGTGGCTCCTTGGCAGCACTACCCTCTCCAATTCCCCGACGATGCCACCCAAGCACTACCTACCTCCAAAGCCTACCAGCTCCCTAAAACCGGCGAGGCCTCCTGTAACTCCCTGAAACGCTCCGTGGCAGGCTGCGCCCCGCCCTTCCGAGGGTCGCCGTCCAGCTACACCCCACCGGCCAATGAGCCGGCCCCCGCAGCAATCGGCACCCGTGCCCACTACGCATATCCCGGCCCCATGCCCTATCTCACGACAGCCCGTGCCCGGGGTACCCACTCCCCAGCGATACTCACCTTCGCACGCCACGCTCCCAAACCCATTCACAGGGCTCCTGCACCCCCCAAAGGTATCGACCTTTTTTCACCCACCCAACAGACAACACCTCCATATCGTCAATTTGACTAACCCCTAATCAACTTTATACTGTACCCGGGTCCCTTGGGGAGGTCACTCCTCCCCCCAATCACCTCATCGCACCATGCATCCCAATCACTCCATTCACTCGACCCGTGGCCCACTACTCACATCTCCACCTACAACCTTCTTCAACACTCATGCTGAAACTCAGCCATCATCTGACATCCCCTAACTACCTCGTGCCACTTCCGTCCCTACACTAGTAGCACATCCTTTTACTCTACTAGCTAACTACGTCCCCACGACACCACTACAGTCCTGTCACTTCCCAATATCATTTTCCATCTTCATCCTAAAATCCTAACTAAATCCCTCTAATATCCATTCCACGGCCCCTGAGACCTTACTGCCCATAAGCCGGCTCGTCACTACCTTCCCCCCTAACTAGGTTCATCTGTGCCGCAAGGCTCCACACTTGCCACAGGGATCGTTCACCCGAAGCGAGCTGCTTTTTTTTAAAGCGCTGCACCAGCACGGCCAATCGCAACCTCCACCTGCCCTTGACGTATGGCCTGTTCGCGTAAAACCTCCCTCGGCGTACCACCGCAGGCGAAACCCCTCTGCCGGTTCCAACCCCTACGTGCAGCCACTGACGTCACCATAGGCATAAAAGCACGCTCCTTTCGGGTCCCCACCGAGAACATGGCATGCCCATCGGACTCACCACACGCTCTGGAGACCCCATCCGTCCCTCCAAATCCGGTGTCATCCAGTTCTTGTCTGTCCGGCTCGGCAAACATCACCGCCGGCGTTTCCGACCGGGTTACACTCCGCAAAGCCACTGCGTCTACGTGCGCAAGCCCGCACCGAACCCTCCTCGTGCTGGGTAACAAACCGACCGGTCCCTATCCAGCACCCGCTACCCGCCTTTGTTCCACCTCTGGTCCTTCTCCGCATCTCGACCCACAACACCCCCGTGCACGGGGTCAAACACCTCGAGATGGCATAATCCACCAGGACCATGCGTACATTCCCGCTGCTCCCCATCTCCCCTGCCTACCGCTCTCTCACACACAAGGTCTCTCTTTGCACCGGCCGCTTCAACTCAAAACATTCCACTTGCACCGGGTCGGTCTCACTCACACCCAATAGCTGCTCGCAGCCATCTCCGCACCTCGCAAACACCACACCTACAACACCATGGGCATTCCGCCCACCCTAGGGTTACCGGTCCTCCAACCCCCAAGCCTGCACGTGCACTGCCAACACACCCGCCCCCTCTACTCCTGTGACCGACAACCCCCTGGCTGAGATGCTCAGAGCAAGTTCGTCCCTCCGTTCCTGAAGGAGCTTTGGGCTGCTGCAGGGCCACACACGGCCTCACTGCCCCATTAAGCCTCGCTAATCCATGTGTGTGGCTCGTCTTTCACCGTTTATCGTTAATCTCTCCTCTAGTTTTCTATTCTCCGAGTCTTGGCAATACTTCTCCCTCTTCTAGTTTACATTTGTCTCCTTTATTATGTCTAGTTGTTTCTTTCAACGACGATGTGTACGATCAGTCCGCACCACTAACGTTCCTCCTTTGTGATGTCACACATCCCAACATATTGCGCTGTTCATTCCTGGCTCCTTTTGAGTCGATCTCTCTCGCGTTTTAGGTTCGTTTCTCCGAGTTTTCGATCCGTCGGACTCATTTTTGCTCTCCCCTCGAGCTGGTTAATTTCAAACTTATATTTTTGTTTTCTCTCACTGTTCCTCGTTGCTTTCATCTCCATCATCGTTCTTTCAATTGGCTGTCTGTCCTGTTTCGTTCTGTCTTTCATCTCTGCGTATCTATCAACCTTTCTTTCCTTTTTTTAATTTCTTTTCTTTCTTTATTCAATCTTTCACCCACTGTCCCTCATCTCAATCTCATTTTATTCATTGCTCTTCCTTTTCCTGTTACCAGTCTCTTCTTATCCTCTAGCGTACTAACTCGAGCCTTTACTTTTTTTAATATTTCTTGCTTTTTTTAAACACTTCACCCCTGTCCCTCATTCTCCAATTCATCGTTCTTCAATTGCTCAGTTCTTTTTCCTGGTTTGTTCTTGGTCTTCACTTATCTCCTCAATATTCCGACCTATTCTCTTTCCTTTTGTCGTTCTGTTCAAATTCAACTCTTTCAGTTTTCAGATCCACTGTCTCTTGTTTCTACAATTCGCCATTCGTATTCCCTTCAATTGCTATTTCCTTTCCTGTCCATTCCTTGTCTTTGTTGATCACTTCTTTCATTCTCAGCTCTTTAATCTGCCTTCCTCCAGCTTTCGATCTGCGCAGTGTGTTCCTCAACTTATCTTCCTCTCGCTTC
>CM068955.1:176310949-176347026 GCA_035128595.1 Eptatretus atami | reverse complement strand
GCAATTTGAGTTACGTGGCCGATCGCACGCCGGGCAGGCCGAAATTCGTCACAATACGCTCTACAGATCAAAACTAATTTCTCGAGGGTAAACTGTGCAACTATTTTGGTATTTTGGAGTATTATAGTCAGTATATATTTTTTTTGTCAATCATACATTTAGTTATTTTTACTAACGCCATATTGAAACCCTTTATGGCAGTTCATTTTTTAGCAACTTTTAATATGTTGTTCTGCAGACCTAATAAAACAAATAAATACCATAAAACGTTTTCTTGCAATTTTTTTTTTTGGGGGGGGGGGGGGGTCATGTGGCATATTGGTCCTCTAAATAAGATCGACTGGAAATGATTTTATAATATACTAGACGACCCGTGAACCCGTTGGGTTCCCGTTGTGACAGCGGTTGATGAAAAAATATCATTTCAAGAAAAAGAAAAAAAAAAGATACTCCAGCGAACTATACTGCTGAGGTTGTTGCATGATCAAATTCTCCCGAAGAGTACTTGACTGAATCGGGAATTGATTTTTTAATAATTCTTTTCGTTGCCCGACTTCAACGAAACTTGATACTGCACAAAGCAGGCGAATGGTAAGTAAGGTGGCCCTAAACTTTTTGTGCTATCGTGTACCGTTTTGGCTGTATTTCAGGAGCATACATCCAAGATGAGAGTTTTAGTAATATATAGATAGATAGATAGATGATAGATCTAAAGTGTCCTCATCTGGAGACTGTGTCAGAATTACAGCAAAGTCCCACTTTAGCCCCACTGCCCCATCTAATCTGGCCTTTCTATAATCCATCTGGAAAGTTCCAATGAATCAAAAGCTCACTCAAGCAATATTTGTACAGAGCACACCGATATTCTGCTATGGATCCAAGACTTGGACATGAACATTGACTATTTATCCAGCTTCCCTTGGCACATCTGAATTCTTATCTACCCAGAAGGCCGACAACCACAGCTTGATGGAATATCCCTCTCCCCTCTGGGCTGGTACCCCTGTCTCATACCATGCTCAGCACGACGCCGTGGAAACCAAGGCCATCAAGGCCATTGGTATCTCCCACGATGAAGCTGAATCTATGGGCCGATCGCTTTGCCATCACAGACAGATCAGTGGTCTCTATATTCTTCCACTTCCTTTCTGGTCTTGCACCCTCTGCCCTCTCTATGTTTTACCCACTCCCAGGGTTCTGCAGGGAGCACACGGTCCTCATGATATTAATTGCCAGCAATGTGCAGTTCCTGCCTTTAATTGCTTGCAGTTTTGGGTGTGGCTGTACACGTGACAATATTTTGCATGAGTTGTCTGGAGACTGTAAGCTGTGAGGATTTCCTTGAGCATTCTATAAACATATTCATCGGTATCTCTTCAAGAATTAGTACCTAAAAAGATAGGTTCACATTGCAGACAATATCGTGAACCAAATCAGTAGCTTCTGTTATTTACTACCTCACCTCTGGTCTAGCTTCATCTACCCACTCAGCATTCCGACTCCCACCCACCTCTTCCATGACACAAATGTTCTCCCGGTAACCTCCTCCTGGCTAAACTCCCAAAATCGGGGCTCATCGCTCACCTTCACTATTTTGTTCCACTTTCCTCCCATTTGTGGAACTGCCTTCCGGAGAAGATGGCATTCTCACTTCCATTGCTTCTCACTGTCGGTCGGTGCTCTGAAATTATTGGTATAATGCAAGACGGCTTTCGTTTATCATCATAGACTGGTCAGTGGCTTATCGGTGTTATACTGTCCCTCAACTGGTCTTCAATCTACGGGTCGTCCCCATATAAATGTCGCTTTGGTTAACGATGTTTCACTCGAACACTCTTGATCACACAAGAAACAAAGATTCACTATAAGTCGCGACATTCCTCATTTGAGTCGTGACGTAGGGACGTCCGATTTTGAGCCGTTGACCGACGAAGCAGATACTGCAGATAACGAAACAGCTCAATCATTCTCTGCCCAGTCCCAAAGGTTCAACAAGATATCATCAACTTTGCAAAATACGTCGGTTTTGATGAGGTGTCCGAGGCTGATGTGGAGGAGTTGCTTGCATCACATGGATAAGATTTGTCAAACGAAGATTGAATGGACCTTGAAGCACAGCGAACTGATGCATAAGTTCTTCCTGTTGAAACACCACCACAGAGAACGTGAACTACAAGACGAATGTCGGAGGCTTTTCAGCTTTAATATCGAAGAAGCGACGGCTATTTTCAGTGGGGATGATCCGAGGAGAGAATGCGGTTCCCAAAGTTGATAGGCTGGTGGCTGATGGCATTAACTGTTACAAAGACCTTTATCAGCAGAACAAAAGAAAATCAATTCAACAGTCTTTTGGTGTATTATTCACAGTTGAACCACCATACCAGGAGGAGAAGCCACAAGAGTCCACACATCCAATTTCACCGACAATTTCATCCACGGATAACTTGGTTCCCATAACTCCACCACACTAGAAGCAAGCTTCACAACCATCTCTGGTGGGTGTACATGAATGTTAAAAATAATATTTACATATATGCACATCTCTGATCAACTTATGTTGTCTTTTATTAGAGAAAATATTCCCGACTCAGGTCCCAAGGAATGTAACTTGCCGATATACATGGGTTCCCATAGGAAAAATGGATTCGATTTGTCGCACTTTCCAGGAACGCAACATCGACGTTAGCTGGGGCCGAAATGATTTCCCCTCCTTCCTTTATAACCCCCTCTACTCCCCCGCCTTACCCTTAGCTCCAACAAGGTGTACACGCTCATCGATTTGCTCACTTATTACAATTTCTCTGAGTCATATAATTTATTTTATCGGGGGGGGATACAGATCAAGGCTTGTGGAAGAGCTAGTACACTGAACAGACCAGGACGTAACTGAATAAAAGGAACAATAGAGGGTTGGGAGGGGGCACCAACAACAGAGTTGAAGAACAAGATAGAGGGAGACTTGTACGAACAATGGGTGTGGGGAGGAATGGGGTGGGGGGGGGGGAAGAGAAGGATGCATGATGGGTGGACAAGATGGATGCAGAAGTAAACTCTCAAGAAGGAAAAACTAGAAATTTGGAAGGAGGACTGGGGGGGGGGGGGGGGGTGGGTAGCAAGGGTAAAAAAGATCATGGTTTTGGATTTGGGATGATCCGAGTGTACAACTTTCTTGAAGACCTCGAGGGAAGAATGACATTGAAGAGAATGTGTAACAAATCTTTGGACTAACCTTCACATTTTGTACCCTTTTTCTCTTCCCTGTGAAATCATGTGTTTGATTTCATTTTTCCTTCGAGTGATTTAAGATGGTAGATTCCCACAATCTTGTGTTATTGCCCACAACAACCGAACAAATCTGGCAATCATTTACTATTCCCCTTAACCGTGCCTGACCGTACACTTGTTGGTACACCCACTGTTTCACTCTCCTTCAAACGTCAACATCTAGAGTGAACAATAAAGATAAAAATTGGGAAGCCAATGTACCATTTCAAATTATGACACTTAACGTTACCAGGGATAACAATATACAAAGGATGTGTGGAATTTTGGCAAACACGAAACACCAAACCACTCGTACGTCTCGCCGGTAAGATCCATTGATCTTGCACAGAAAATAAACTCGACGTTAACCCCATCCGTGGAGTGAATGGAGTCGAAAAGCATTTGTAAAATAGTTAAATCGAAGGAATGCCTTTGTTAGAGGAAGTTTGCTTTTCATCCGAGTAGCTTTCCAGATTGTACCAACAAGCAACTTGGTCTTCAACCACAGCAGCTTTGTAGGTTTACAACAACTATTCAGGCTTTCACTGCCAGCATTACTTGCTCATTGCATTTGAGATATGATACGAGGATAAGAGAAAATGCACAAGCCGTGATAAAAAGATGGAGGTACGAAGAAAAGAATGCACAGTTTGCATTTGCAACGATGGCAGCTTTCATCAGGTAAATTCCTTGAGAACTGTAGGAAGCATAGATACCATACCTCTCAACAACAACGATGACAACGACAACAACAGCAACTACACATTTGTTTGTTTGCAGAGTTCAAAGATACAATGAACACGAGACTTGAGGCTCGTTTACATGAAGCATCAAGTGGCTCAGGGGATGAACGGCGATGCTCACAATGCTCAGTTCTTTAAAATAACTGCACCTGCACTGCGTGCGCACTTATGGATGAGAGGGCACGATGATGTCACACCACAAGTTGTCAAATGACACCCGAGGACGTGGGGACAAAACGTGGTTGCAACAAAGCTAACCTGCCCTCTCGTAGTACTCAGACTAGCGACGGACGCAGCTTCCAGCCTCGTTTGCCTTATTTTCCAAAGTAATAACGACAATCGTTGAAGTCCTGCCCATGGTCCTTAAGCCAAGAAATTGGACAACCTCTCCATTGGGGCCGGATGAAGTTAACTGATCTCATCCTTTTCGGCTGGTTCATTTGGCTTGACTGCCAATTTAAACTCACGTTCTCTCTTGGCCGCTCAACCCCTCAGCCGCTTAATGCACAGTGTAAATGAGCCTTTGGAGGCCAATGGAAAGGGGGACTCCCCTATGACCACTGAAAAAAAGAAAGAAAATCTAACGGAGTGATAGATAATGCAAATCATGGCGATGCTCGCATTTTTGCAAAGCCAGAGCAAATGAAAGTTCACCTGAAGCTAATGGTGTCATCACACTCAAAGCGGGCATCCAACTGTGGCTGGCAGCTGGCAGCCTCTGAGGCGTTGGCTGGCCAAGGGCGGACTTTCAGTCACTGCTTTCTAAGGCACTGCAGCACGGCTCCGTGCTATAATTACGGTCCCGAAGGAACCGGGCACCAGACTTTCATCGCCAAGATTCTGCGTTTGACTTATAAGCTCACGGTCGGTGCAGATTACTGACAATTTTGACCTCGGAGCGAGTATTGTACAGTTGGCGTGGTGCGGCACAAAGGATGAAAGGTGTTTAAAAAATAGATAAATAAACAAGAATTGCCCGAAGGGCACCACATCGCCTTTTTCTCAAGTCGGTTGGAAGATTTGGGTTACCGTAGCATCCCTTAGTGTCCAGGTTTCCATTAACCTCTTTCCCAAATCGTTACTTTGCTACGAACGTCTATTCACTTGGATTTATCTTGGAGTAGGACCCAAAAACGCATTCCATTTGCCGTTGGGTGTATCAAAGCATGTTCAGCAATTTTTTAAAAAAATTGTTGACAAAGAATTGTTATTTCTTCCAAATTAATGCCGAGCGCTATTCGCATCACTCTGGACATCTGTAGGTAACGGAAGTAGATCTGTAGATAGCACGTTAAAATAAGACGAGAGAGGTTATTTAATCTTTACATTAAATATATTGAAAAGGCCATACAAAAAAAACTTAAATAAATAAATCATCCAAACATCTACATAATAAAAATGTATGCCAGCATCAGTTTTTCATTGGAGCAATTAATTTTTAAAAATCATTATTTTTAAAGGATACCCTGCTTAGACTCAAGTCGACCTTCATAGGACTTCCAAAGGTGAGGTTCAGAATTCTCAAACTGAGCGTTTTGGCGTTAAGTGTCAAGGATTGCAGTAAATACGGGAAATAATCCGATGGATGCACTTGCGTCGTAAAATCCACCAATCTATTCCATTGACAAGAGAACCTGACTGTGATGTCAAACACATCATTAACTATTAACTTTGAAAACCATAAAATAGCCCTGAAATCTGGGACGCTAGTGGAAAGAAAAAAAGAAGAGGTGTTGGAGGTGAAACAGAAGGTACTGATTTTGTTAATTAAGTTTTCATTTGTTTGCTTTTGCTTCGTTTCTCGAACACGGAGAGAAATGGGCACTGGCAATGCAGGCAGCAAGCGGACTGCATCAAACCCTGAACGTGAGCAGGATTTCAATGCCACCCGGGATGCTCCCGAGGGCAGGGGGCGGGGGTAGGAAGTGGAGAGGTATGAAACAGTGCGATGCGGGCACAGAGAGGGCATCTTGTAACCCTTCCTCCATTTTTGCTCCAAAAGAAAAAAAAAAACAGCCACAAGGTCAAAGCATTAATGAGAAGAGTGTGGAAAATGGATGAATAGGGCAATGAAATTTTGCCAGTACTGGAATGGCAAAGGTGACCATAAGGTTTACGATTATCAAGAAGGTGCAGTAATAGACATCAAAGTGAAATTACAAGCTGGACAATTTCTTTTTTTTTCCAGGCACCAGCTTTATTTATCATGATCAAAAAAGGAGATTATTATGGGCTGACAGGATGGCCTATGGGGACGCACACTCGCCTCAAAGCTGTTTCGCCTGGGTTCGAATCCTGACCTAGCTATAAACTGTCATCCCAGTGTTTCATTAGCAGGGCGATTGATCAATATGTGCGCCAACCCTCGGATTGATGTGAAATCGGGTGTCCCGTCTGCTGGCATGAGTTGGTGGACATTAACAATCTCACGGTCTCCTTCGCAAAGAGTAGGCGAGCTCTCGCCGGCACCATGAAGAAATACCAAAATTCATGCCCGAACCCAAGTCGAATATCAAGCCTGGCAGCTGGTTCGTGAAAGACTTGGGGCAAAACTTTCCCTTGCCATGCTCATAATGTGGGAAAAGAAGGAGGATAGAAAGAAGAAGAAGAAGAAGAAGAAAAGTATAAATTACTGTCTCAAGTTGTAGCATAACTAGCATGACTATGTATACATAACAAGGCACCTTTGTTCCGTACGCACCATGCCTTCCAGAACCGAAGCACATCCGAAAGCACTTTACTCATAAATCACATGATGCCTCACCACAGCAAAGCAGTTCTGCAATTTCATTCCTTTGTACATCAACAAGAACTCGGGCAAGAAAACTCCAAGATGAAGTACAAAACTTGGCTGGTTAATCGCTGGTTATTTAAACGAGTGCCAGCAGTCCTTTATCTATCGTTGATTCAGCGATTTAGTGGTGACTCCAAAACGATCAAGTTCCATATAATACGGCTTCAACACGGAACTCTGTGTGGGTTGGGAATTACTGTACGCTAACTTATAAACCACTTTCCAAACAATCAAGATAAACCAGTGCATCAATCCCAGCTGCTCTAGTGGTAGAATACAGCTATTTTACGAT
Organism: Eptatretus atami; assembly: GCA_035128595.1. Taxonomy (NCBI): domain Eukaryota; kingdom Metazoa; phylum Chordata; class Myxini; order Myxiniformes; family Myxinidae; genus Eptatretus; species Eptatretus atami. The sequence goes on along the minus strand of CM068955.1, from coordinate 176,339,933 downwards.
TCAACATAAAACTACAGCAGCACCGGATGGAGCGCATACCTCCACCAGGCTGCTCTCGGATTCGCATCCGAATCCAAACCTTCACCAACATCAAATGAATTCGTCCTCGTCACACACCCAACCTGTCCACCGAGTTTTGTCATAACTCGTCCACAACTTGTTGAGATACCCTGCTCACAGACAGGCAGACAGGCGTGAAAACATTCCCTCCGTCCACCTTTGGTGGCGGAGATAAATATGGCTGAGCTGAGTAATTAATGACAACAACGTAGCCTGAGTGATGAACGGTACCCATTCCTGCTTGAAAAGGTTGGATCCCACAATTGCAGTCTCATGTAAACCAAATGAAAAATTGAATGCTGTACAACTTTTCTATTAATGGATAATTGTAATTCTTACACCTTGTAACTACTTATGGAATCCAAAAGATCAGATGATATTGCAGCTGTTAAAGGTGAAAAGAATAACCTAAAAATATGGCAACACTGTTGCAGGAGCAGTGCAGATAAGGGAATTCCACAACCCAATCTCACCCCATATCCTCACGTAGCCCATCTGAGCATTTTATCAAACATTGTTAAGCTCTTTGGTGCACTAGGACAGGTCGGATCCAAGGTGATACATCCAACACCCAGCAGGCACCAGGAAGACTGCCAGAGGAAGAGCCAGATCCACTGATCCAGATTAAGGCATCATAATAGCACCTTTAACAGGATGTACAAATATCCCTGCATAATGCACATAGAAAATGTTTCTTTTTTGTTTTTCTTTTTCAGACCGTGCACATATAATACGTACGCATGGTGGATTTGCAGGTGAGGGTTGAAAAGTAGCATTTTTGCATACATAATATATAGATGCATCATAAGTGACTGCATCATTCATCCATGCAACAACTAATCGGATTCAAAATGGTTTGGGAATTGCAGGTGCGCAACAATAACACCTAAACATCAAGTGAAAAGTTCTCTGAGCCATATTTAATCTTCTTCGTCAACGGCCACAATTAGTCCAACATTGTTGAAGGGTTGGCCGGGGGAGGTTTTTTGCCAAAGTCTTTCACGAACCGGCTGGCCAGGACTAATCTTTCACTAAAGCAGGGCAGGAATTTGTAATTTGATCAGAGTGTAGGCGATAGCTCGCCTACTCTTCCACAAGGACACCGTGGGATCGTTAACGTACACCAACGAATGCTGGTCGACGGGACGCCAAGTTTAACGTCCATTCGAGGGACGGCACACGCATTGACGAATCACTCTCCCTGTTAAACACCAGGATGGCAGTTTATAGCTGGGTTGGGATGGCATAGTTGCTTTTCACTTAATCTATCTCTTCTTGCATCTATTAACTCTTTGTACAACATCTTGCATCGATTCAGCTCATCATGTAACGGAATTGAGAGTGGTCGAGTCGACAGAGTGAAGAATTGTCACCAAAGATTTATGGATGAAAAGGTGATGGCAAATGTGTTGATTCGCTTCGAGTTCTCGATGACCAGAGATGAGTGATAATTCATGTTCGGTGTCGACGACATCTTCCAGAGCTTCCATGGGATTGGGGAAGGAGATGCTCTACCCCGAGGACATGACTGCTGCCTTTTAATCCTGGGCACAATTAAAATCATGTTCGAATGAATCAATCCTGAAGAACAATCCTTATAAAGCTCTGTACAAGTCCATAGAGTTTGGAAAGAATTCCACAAAACTTCAGAAAAGAAGAGGGCCGTGTACTCCATACAAAGGAATCCTCGTCTCTGCGAAGGCCAGTAGGTCGTTCCGTGTCAGCAGGCAAGATAAAAATGGATTTTATCCACTAAACATTTACGAGTATATTTACAGGTAGTTGAGAAAAAACGGTAGGGCTGACGTTTGAGTGTTGGTTGGCTCTTTGATGGAGCAAAATAAGGAAATGTGGGTGGAGGGATATGCCTGGTGTTGCCTGAATGGTTAGGGTGTTGGGCTTGGGATCCTAGGATCCTGATGGTGGCACATTGTCAAGTCTGTCTCTGGGTTATCCTCCTGTCCCCTTTGTCAATGAAAAAGGCATCACCACAGGCTCTGCTTAAGAAAACGCAGAATGTCTCAACTCTGCGCTTGCGTCCAAATCTCTCATACCCAATCCATCCCGCAATGTCCCCATCTTACCCACTGTCCACTGCAATTAGTTGTCCTTCTTACAAGGTAGAGAAAGTTGTGTCCAGCCTCGACCCTGCTTGGGTGATGGGCCCAGATGGCATCGGTGCTCATTTTCTCAAATCATGCTCTGCTGCTCTTGTTTCTCCTCAGTCTCTGCTCATCTGTCCTCCATTGGCTGCTTGGAAGTCAGAATAAATCACTCCCATCTACAAGACAGTACCACAAAAACAGATGCTCTCAACTACCACTTGTAGGCTTACTTTCAAATATAAACAAAGACATGGAATAAGAGGTTAACAGAGGTCATCTATCAGGTATTCAACAAAGTCCGACATCCTGTTCTGTTTGCCAAGCTTGCTGCCTATTGGCATCTTAGGCTACCATCACATCTGCCTCTCCAACTTCCTCCACTCGCACGGCCAACATATTGCTATCAATGCAAACCTCTCGTCTTCCGTTGGAGACTGGAGTCCCTCAAGGCAGTGTCTTCATTTATATTGATGACATCTCTGATGCTCTGAAACCCTCTCCTCCTTTTTGCAGACGACTCCACGTTATCATATAGTACCCCATCCCATTGACAGGTAGACTCTCTGCTGATCTGGAATTGATGAGATGTTGGCCTGTAAAATGGAGCATGCCTTACAATCCTGGCACCACCACTTTAGATCATCCTCCATCCAAAACCATGACCTTCACCACCCCAAACCCCCTCCTTCCAAGTTTCCAGTTCTTCCTTCGGACGGAGAGTTTGCTTCTGTATTCATTTTGTCTAACCTATGTGTCCTTTCCTGCCCCCCATTCCTCCCCAAACTAATTGTTTGTTCAAGTCTCTCTCTATTTTGTCCTTCAACCATGCTGTAAGTGTCCTCCCCTCCCCCAACCCCAATCCACCATTCCTTTTGTTCTGTTGAGTCCTGATCTGTTCATTGTTCTAGCTCTTCCTCAACTCTGTGCACAATTTTGTTTTTTTTCAACAAAGCTGTTTTTTGGGATGAGATATTTAAATGATTAAAAAAAATAAAAACAGTAATCCTGTTGAGTATTGAGGTGTCCAGCCTAAAAACCAAGGCACAGTCCTGTTGTTTGAGCTTTCAGGCACTTGTAGTACTGAACGGAGATTCTACAGACAGTCATGTTGGTGGAATTACTGCGAAGACTGAAGCGTCACGGGCTATTGGCCGTGAGTTCTCACAGTGTTCACGGAAATACATAAACAAAGACTCGTCAACTTTTCGTTGGTAGGATCAATTGTTCATCTCCTCTTGGATAACAGAGCCCCAAATGCAAGCAACAATTGATCGAGGGTGCTTCAAATCTATTGTTTACTGTGCATAAGAACCGAAGACGCCGTGCATGTTCCGACAATGGAGCACATTCTGTAGAAAAGGAAGCCTCACGAGTTTTCACAGTTCTTGTAGAGACGGTTTTGCCTCATCGGCAACTTCACCAGATTCAAGTGTCACTCGTGACACTTCCAGTCGTTCTTCATCAAGAGAAGCACCTGGAGATGTTTTGCAGACCATTATAATCAACAGAGCCGCTATCCACGGCATTAAGAAGCTGTGGACCAGTACGACAGGTTGATTAAAGCAGAAAATATGTCGGAAGATGTGATAAAAATTAAACTTCACGGTGCAATTCATGTGCACCTCGTCTTGTAAAATATACAAATTCAATTTTTCTAATTGTAAGAAATATCATTCTTGGGATTAGACAATGGGTTCGTCAGATCATAAAGACATTGACTTTGAAAAATCACGATTACCAAGCCGGTTGTCTGCACATCATAATAGCCCTTCTCTAAGTTATGGCACGATTGAACAACCAAATTACACAACAATGCACCAAGCTGCAACATTGCTCAGCCTTCTTTTGTATGCAGCACAAGGCTGCGGGGTTACATCATTGGCTGAGGGCAAGGCCGTACCACTGATGCAATGCCCTCTGTTGGTTAGGGCAGGAATTTGGAATTTGTTTATGGTGCCGGCGATAGCTCACCTACTCTTCACGAAGGACACCGTGGGATCTTCAACGTCCACCAACAACTGCCGGCAGATGGAACGCCCGTTTACCATCCATCCGAGGGACGGCACACACACACACACACACACACACAATCGATGAATCACGCTGCCTGTGAAACACCAGGATGACACTTTATAGCTGGGTCGGGATTCAAACCCAGAATAGACAGCTTAGAGTCGAGTGTGTGTACCTCCAGGTTAGGCCATCCTGCTAGCCTATTGCCAAGCCAAAATGGTGAGAGGTACCACCAAGCACACCACACCAGTATGAAAAAAAGGAGTTCAAAACAATTATTTCACCTTCACCATATTATCAAAGGGAGGAGGTGTACTGTTGTGACAAGGACAACAACAACAACAAAAAAACACCGACAGGCCTCATCAACAATCAAGTCTTTTAAACCCTGTATTCCATGCAACAAATGAGGGATTGACAAATATAACTTTCTCGATCCACATATTTATAAAGCAAAGAAAATCCTGAACGGGGTAATGGTCAGAGCGTCCTACTCCGGGAGGTCAGTGGTTCAAACCCCGGCTGAGTCATACCCAAGACTTTAAAAAATGGTCCGTGCTGCTTCCTTGCTTGATGTTGAGCATTTCCAAAAAAAAAGGACAGAGCACGGATAAACAACGCCGGGAGGGCAACGGCAAACCACCCAGTACAATCCTTGCCAAGAACCTGCTTGGGCAGCACGGACGCTCTGCAAAATAGGACGGCACATCAACATCAACATATCAACAATAGCAATAGTTTCACGTCCATTTGTGGCATGGAACAAATGATTGAAAAATTTGAAATGGGTGGGGAGGGGGTTCGAGAGTCGAGGTAAAATAGGAGCATCAGGAGGTTGACGACGAGGAAGAACGGGGAAAGGTTTGGAGGACAATGAGTAAAGGGTCAAATGTATTTTTTTATTACGTTCAGTTATGGTGACGTGCCAATCCCACGTTTTTTTCTGAGGCATTTAACATCATCAAGTAATTTTGTATGCACCCTGTGGCTGCTGGTTGCATCATTGCTGGGAGAGCATCTGTGCCGCCGATGCAGTGCCCCCCCCTCCCCCACCTGTTTCCAGTCAGCCGGTACTCATTTTGCCGACGTCACAAGGATGACAGGCCGACTCAACCCACTTGGTGTTATTTAACAACTACGACTGAGGGCTCGAACTCAAGACCCCAAGATCTTCTTCAGCCAACAACAGGGCTTCAAGGCATTCGAGAAGCAACCACAAAGCAGGGCCTAGCTCGAGCACAACATGAAGACACACCACCAGGAAAGGTAAGCACATTACCTCTTACATGAAAGGTCAACGGTAGGCCTGCCACTTGGGTTTGTCCCAATTCAACAACAACAAATTCCCACAAAACGAAGCATCCAAATCCATCAAAACGCCGCCTCGGGCCTAACTTACACGCACATGCCTCTAAACCCCAACTCCATTGTACCCTGGAGCTGCACCTGGCACCGGCAACGCGCTTTCCAACGAACAGCATCGTCAAGGCAAAAAAGGGAACTTCCAGGTACTTCGGTCGGCGAGAAGAGGAGTGTGGATGAAGGACAGACACACACATCTAGGATACCTGGTGCCTAATCGGGGGTGGGGGGTATACGACCCGTGGAGGGAGGTCTCTGTCGTCTTGGTGCTTGGCGAGCCCTACCTGAGCAAGTTGTGCGCCTCCATACTGCGATTTTGATTGCTGGAGCAGATGACGGCGACATGGAGCTTGTGCTGGGGCATGACCACCTGGCTGAGATGAGGTCAGGGTGCGAAGGGAAAGGCCTAGTTCGGCAATGGCAGAGTTATAATGCAAAAGGTGAAGGACATGGAGACAGAGACAGAGACACAGACAATGTATCTTGTGGGAGTAGAACTGCCCGCTTGTTTCAGAACCCAATAATTGGCTCAGGATTTTGAATAACTCGTGGGGAATTGCGGGAGTAATGATTAAATGGCCAGCGAAGGAAGGGTGTAAAGGCGCAAGAAAGTAAAAAATAAAAAAAATCTAAAGAACGGAAAGTTTTACATCGAGTACGACGGCTGGGGAGAAAGAGAAGCGAGAGAATGTCAGAACCGGGATGGAACCCTCAGGCCTCGTTACTAGCATCAGCTTCTCAAGCGGTCACATGTGTCCCTCTCTGACACCTCTCATGTACAACATCATACACTAACACTACAAATCCCCCCCTCCTCCTCCTCCTCGCGTCCAAAAGAAGCAGGAATTCGTGAAAATGCACTTGGTACGTGTTTCCCAAAACACGCAAGGCCCTTTACCAGGCCCAACAAGATGCAGGCACCTATCAGGACAACCCCGGTGAAATAACTTCCGGTCTAACAGGGGTCCTTCGACGATAGTTGTTGTTGTTGTTGTTGTTGTTGGTTTTATATCTTTTTACGTGCAACACTGAAAATCGTAAATAAAATATCCACACGAAAAAAGAAAGCCGAAGAAACCAAAAAATTGTTAAGGATAAAAAAAAAACGAAATACCGGCGCAATTAATCGAACAAAATGTCCCGACACAACCGGGAACGTCAGGCATTTTATTGATGACGTCATGCCGTAATTATGTGCGTCATTCATGATGTCCTGACGAGTGGTGAAGGAGATCGGGTTGAACTTCCAAGGGGTTTTCATGGAACTTTTTGTTGCGGTTAATTAATTTTAACGTCTTCCATCCATTGGAGGATTTTGGGCTATTAAACCCTTGCACTATATTAAAGAGGTGATAAAATAACTAACTAGAAGGGCACTCGGTAGAGTTCGGCGTTTGTTGTTGTTGTTTCTTCTTCTTCTTCTTCTTTCTTCTTCTTCTTCTTCTTTCTTCTTCTTCTTCTTCTTCTTCTTTTCTTCTTCTTCTTCTTCTCTTCTTCTTCTTTCTTCTTCTTCTTCTTAAAACCTTTAGGACGCGGCTCTTTTATATACGGGATCCGGATCTCCTTAAATACTAAAACCTGTACACATCCTCGCATTGACGGTGCCTTTTGAGAGCGTCTATCATGAACTTTTAAATATATTCGGACATTTGCTTTAAAGTTTCGAAAAGTTCACGTTACTATTTAAAGATTATTCCATTTAATGTATTGGAATTTCGTAAATACACTATTTTCTCGTCATGAACGACGATCGTCCATGACGGGTCTCGCTATTGGCTGCATCAAGGCACGTGACGAAATATCGGAAGTTTTTTTTTTTTCTTCTTCCTCTTGTTCTTCTTCTTCTGGTGAAGACAAAACCTTTAGGACGCGGCTCTTGGACACATTTGTCCTTGTTGAAATATCGTGCTATGTATCGTTTTTGGCCCAAATCTCTCAATGGTGAAGAATCACTTAAAAAATCAAATAACTCTCGTATGCAGATCCGGATTCGGATCTTCACCAAAATCGAATCAATTCATCCTTGCCACACACACACCCAACATGTCCACCAAGTTTCATCCGAATCCGTCCACAACTTTTTGAGATGTCCTGCCCAAAAAAGACAAACAGACAGACAGACAGACAGACAGACAGACAGACAGAAAGGGGTGAAAACATCACCTCCTTCACCTTCGGTGGTGGAGGTAATAACAAATGCATACAAATTTCCAGGAAACGCATAATATAACAATCCTTTGAAACGAAAATCAGGAGAAATAAATTTGCAAGGACAAGTGATACTTTCGATCCTGACATTTATTAATTCCATTGGGGGAAAAGAAGAGAATTTATTGACTGTTGGATATTATTTAATTACACTTGCATTTCCTTTACAGAAGTTATCCTGAGAGGTCTTTAAATTAGGAAACTTGGTGCACATCAATTTAGTAATGAACCTATTGTGAAACAAAACGCAGCTTCCACATATATTAGTATCATGGCGGTCATTTGAAGGTTTGATTGAGGATGAAATCCCAAACCTTGCTGGGGTTTATCAGAAATGCCCTCTTGTGGCGTTGTGGTTTGGAAAGAGGATTGTCCTGAAGTCGAATAAAAAGTGATGATAGCTTTTACCTTGGAGTCTTGGACCCTGGGACGTGATAATGCATGAACATTATGCGATGACATTTTATTCTTTTACCCAGTGAAAATAAGGGTAATACCCCTGGGCACTCGCCTGGTAGAATAATGATACTGAGGAAGAAGTCAACGTGGGACGGAACCAGCAAAATCTACCAATAAACCAATGTTATAGCAAATACCTATTTTGGGGGGCACCCAACTCCCCTCCCCCATAAATCTCCTTTGACTCCGATTTTTAAAATAGTGTGAACAAACTTTGGTACATCATTGGTGATGAAGGTTGTGGTCAAGTTTCATCGAAATTGTGTGTGTCGTTTCGCAGAAGAAAGCAAATACATATTTTGGGGGGCAACTTCCACTTAAACACCCTAAACCCCACTTTTTCTAATGCCGTGAACAAAGTTTGGTACATCATGTGTGATAAAGGTTGTGGTCAAGTTTCATCGAAATTGTGTTTGTAGTTTCTGAGAAGAAAGGAAATATCTCTTTGGGTGGGGCAACTCCCCCCCCCCTCCCCCACGTAACCTCCCTCTGTAGACCCTGTCAGACCCCAATTTTTTAAATCCCGTGAACAAACTTTGCTACTTCATGGGTGATGAAGGTTGTGGCCGCGTTTCATCGAAATTGTGTGTAGTTTCAGAGAAGCAAGCAAATACATATTGTTACAGATCTGGAACCATATGCAAATCAAACACAGATGTCCCAAAGGTCAGTTATGTCGTAAAGTAAGTGTGTAGTCAGATCCTTTCCTTTGTCTAGTGGGAGAATCAAAGGCGTGCGTTGCGATTTCTTTTTAGTTGGTTATTAAATATTACATCCATCTAAGACCATCCAACAAACAAATGCCAAACCACTGAACCAGCGCTTCACCCGCCCAACCGCGACTCGCTGTTTACGAGGCAAATCTTTGTGAAGTACCTTTTTGGGCAAGTCCTACGTGTGGAGTGGGCGGGCTCCCGGCCGGTATGGCTGAAATCCCGCCCAGAAAGGGCGGACCCAAGGAGCCCCGTCCAATCGGGGCGAACAGTGATGTCAGTTTCACCAAGGCCCCTCCCCGCTGAGGGAGGTCCATAAAAGTTACGACGCCATCGCTCAGCAGAGAGTTGAGCTGGTGTTGGCTCAGTGGTTAGGTGGCGGCTTGGGATCCTCGGGTCTGATTCAAGCCCCGTCAGCCGCTGAATTAATACACCAGGGGTTGACTCAGCCTGTCATCCTTCCGAGGTCGGCAAAATGAGTACCAGTTCCAGTGTGTGTACTGGTTGAGGGGCACTGCATCAGCGACACAGTCGCATTTCAAGAAATGATAGCTACGCGGCAGCTAAGCTGCCATACGACACCACCAGCGGAGAGTTCGGTGGAGAGGAGTTTTTACGGTGGTTGGGTCAGGAGTTTCACGTGGTTGTGAGCAGTCTGGTTCGTTCTTCACGGTGATGTTACGGGAGAGGAGTTTCGGGACCCCGACTATTCGCCACAAGAGCTCTGCCATGAGCCACGAGTCCCACACTTGCGACAGGGACCAAACCGACGACCTTTGGCAGTTTCCGCTCGGCTGCACCCGGACCGGTGTTGGTAGTCGGTTGTGTGCAACTCTACCGCAGTCGGTAGAGTGACCCGGTTCGAGCAAGACGTGCCGAGGGCGTGGTTTCCCCGGTAGTCGAAATCGCGTAGTTAATTAGGTAAATTGGTTATGACAATCGGCTCCGCCAAGGCCATTTGACTTGGGCCAGTTGATGGAGATGTCAACAGAAAATGAAGGGATTTACAAAGAAGAATGGACGCGAATACACAAACAATGCAAAGAACGAATGCGAATATGAAAGAACTGATAAGTGATATGAAAACATGGGAAGAGACTTACTAACAAGCTGGAAGGTAGGGCTGGCAAAGGTGAGAGGTGAAATGCAGGCCATGGATTGGAAAATGGCGCCTGCACGTGGAGGAAGGACCGAGTCGAGGGGACTGTGGAGGTTGGTGGGACCGCGGTGGAAACGGGCGAGGTCGAGGGAACGAGCGACGCCGCGTTAACTAAAGGAGAAAACGATGAACTCGGACAGGATTTAGAAATAGTGAAAGAAACGCGGAATTAAAAGAGGGATTAACAGAGACGCAAGGGAGATAGAACGAGTAAAATACGAATTAAATAAAGTAAAAGAGGAGCACACACAGATAGAACTGGAAGGGGACATTGAGGTTGAGCGGGTGGAAATGTTTCGAGACCCATCGCCAGTAGAGTACGTGGTTTAATCCGTCGTGCGAGCGTGGTGCACGGGTTACCGTGCAGGGGTGCTGTTCGTGGAAGGTTTGGCCTAGCCGGGCACGTTGTAATCGTGTGTGTTATTAAAGTTGTTCAACCTCACCAAGACTGGTGTTTTGCGTCGGTGCTCCGTTGGGAGTCCCTTTAACCTTTGTGGCCTAACGCGAGGGTCAGATTAACCTCCCACAGGAACAAGGGAGACGGTATGCTCCCTCGAGCAGGCCGTGACGAGGTGAGTCCGGTAAGGCCGTGACGAGGGTCCGGAGGCCGTGCGAGTGGTCCGTGCTGAGTGAGTCCGGTAAGGCCGTGCGAGGTGCGGTCCGTAAGGCCGTGCGAGTGGTCCGGTAAGGCGTGGCGAGTGGGTCCGGTAAGGCCGTGCGAGGTGGGTCCGTAAGGCCGCGAGTGGGTCCGGTAAGGCCGTCGAGGTGGTCCGGTAAAGGCCTGCGAGGTGGGTCCGGTAAGGCCGTGCGAGGTGGTCCGGTAAGGCGTGCGAGTGGATCCGGTAAGGCCGGTGCGAGGTGGTCCGGTAAGCTGGGGTGGGTCCGGTAAGGCCGTGCGAGGTGAGTCCGTAAGCCGTGCGAGGTGGGTTCCGGTAAGGCCGTGCGAGGGTGGGTCGCGGTAAGGCCGTGTGAGGTGGTCGGTAAGGCCGTGCGAGGTGAGTCCGGTAAGGCCGTGTGAGTGGGTCCGGTAAGGCCGTGCGAGGTGAGTCCGGAAGGCCGTGCGAGGTGGGTCCGTTAGGCCGTGCGAGTGAGTCCGGTAAGGCCGTGTGAGGTGGGTCCGGTAAGGCCGTGCGAGGTGAGTCCGTAAGCCAGTGCGAGTGAGTCCGGTAAGGCCGTGTGAGGTGGGTCCGGTAAGGCCGTGCGAGGTGATCCGGTAAGGCCGCGAGTGGGTCGGTAGGCCGTGCGAGGTGGGTCCGGTAAGGCCGTGCGAGGTGGGTCGGAAGGCCGTGTGAGGTGGGTCCGGTAAGGCCGTGCGAAGGTGAGTCCGGTAAGCCGTGTGAGGTGGTCCGGTAAGGCCGTGCGAGGTGAGTCCGGTAAGCCGTGCGAGGTGGTCCGGTAAGGCCGTGTAGGTGGGTCCGTAAGGCCGTGCGAGGTGAGTCCGGTAAGGCCGTGCGAGGTGAAGTCCGGTAAGGCCGTTTGCGGTGTCCGGAAGGCCGTGCGAGGTGAGTCCGGTAAGGCGTGCGAGGTGAGTCCGTAAGGCCGTGCGAGGTGGGTCCGGAGCGTGCGAGGTGGCCGGTAGGCCGTGCGAGGTGGTCCGGTAAGGCCGTGCGAGGTGAGTCTGGTAGGCCGTGTGAGTGGGTCGGTAAGGCCGGCAGAGGTGAGTCCGGTAAGGCCGTGCGAGGTGAGTCCGGTAAGGCCGTCGAGGTGGGTCGGTAGGCCGTGCGAGTCGAGCGGGTGCATGGTCGCGAATGACGCATGCCGAGCTTGGGGGGTATAGAAACCCCGGATCTCTTGTTAACCCAAACAGCCGATGTGAATGTCCAGAGTGTGTGTTGGAATGTGTGAGTGATGCGAGTGACATGGAATGTGTGGAAATGGGACACGGACCGACCCAGAGGAGACGTGGGTAGTGTAACGGGACATAGCTTAGTAATATAATTAAATGGAACGTGCATTAGTATAAGGGATGACGGGAGCACGAGATAGTTAGGGGACGTAGCGAGCAAATGTCAGTATTAGAGTGTGAAAAAAAAAAAGAGAAAATGTACATGAGTGAATGTGGGTCACGGGCCAAGTGTGAGGGAGTGAATGTGAAATGCATGGTTGAATGAATGATTTGGGGAGAGTGAATCCCACAAAGGGAACCCGGGGTTAGTGTAACGTTCGTTAGTGGGTTTACGTAGTTAAATTAACCAACGGATGTCGTTTTGTGTTGTGGTTGGATGAAGGCACGAAACCTTTTTGTAGGGTGCAGAGTCTATGACCGGCTGGGAGCGTGGCTGGTGAAATGTGCGCACTGAGTAGAGGCCCCCTGGCACCGGAAGAGTCGCCAGAGTAGGCCATAGGCCCAAGGGACCGAGTTAGTGTAATGGGCCACGGGCAGCCCACGGAAACGGGACCCGGAGCACAAAATGCTACGTGGCATCGAAGGGACACGCCAGGGGATTCCCATGTTCATAAGGAGTAGGTAGGCTCGGGACAGCCTCAGCGACCCGGGGGTGCCGTAGTTCGAGTTCGGCAGATGGGTATCCCTGCCAATGGAGCCACGCTGCCCAGCCACGAAATTGTGCAAGAGCACGAGAGAAAATTTGTGGCCAGGCCCAAATTAATAACGAACACCAACACAGGCGACGGGAATCATGGTTTCTCGAACCGTAGTTTAAAGAGACAGGCTGTTGAAAAGCCCCGGGGATAGATTAACGTTAATAAGTGCTGGGGTAGATAGGAAACGTGTACCCCTTTGCACCATCCATCCCTTTACTGTTTGTGGGCCGCTGGACTCACCTTGGAGGTTGCTGAAATCTGAGGGAGCTATTCTGACGCTGCATTGGCCTCGAGACAGATTCACTTGTCTCTTCCTCAATCCCCTCAAATAGGATCTTAGGATGGGGATAGACGGTCAGGACAGGTTAGCCGAAACAAAGACGATAAGGGGGCTAGGGACATACGTAACTAGAGGGGAGCACCGGGAGAGTGCAAAACCTCCGCCACCAATACTGCTGGGTCACTCAAGTGAACCTTTTTTCTTATTCATTAAAATATGATGTCAACAAGTGCTGACAGTTATAGTTCTTTTCTCCAACATTTTTTTTTGGGGGGGGGGGAGCTGGAAATCACTTAAAACACTGTAGAAATGCAAAAAAAAGAAATCGAAATTTGTTGAAAAAAAAAGTTGCAAAAAATTTTTTTTTTCTCTAACATTTTTTGCGGGGGGGTTGGAAAACACTTAAAACAATGTAGAAATGCAAAAAAAAAAAAATTCTCAATTTTTTTTGGGGGGGTAACCATTTTTTTGGGCGGGGTTGGAAATCACTTAAAACATGTAGAAATGCAAAAAAAAAACTTCTTTTTGGGGGGGTAACAATTTTTTTTGGGGGGGGGGGGGGGGTTGAATCACTTAAATCATGTAGAAATGCAAAAAAAGAAATCGAAATTTGGTTGAAAAAAAAGTTGCAAAAAATTTTTTTTCCTCTAACAATTTTTTTTGGGGGGGGGTTGGAATACTTAAAAATGTAGAAATGCAAAAAAAAAAAATCTTTTTGGGGTGACAATTTTTATGGGGGGGGGGTTGAAATCACTTAAAACATTAGAATCGCAAAAAAAAAAAATCTTTTTTTGGGGGGGGTGGGGGGACCAATTTTTTTTTGGGGGGGGGTTGGAAATCACTTAAACAATGTTAGAATGCAAAAAAAAAAAATCTTTTTTTGGGGGGGGGTGACAATTTTTTGGGGGGTGGGTTGGAAATCACTTAAAACATGTAGAAATGCAAAAAAAAAAAAAATATTCTCAATTTTTGGGGGGGTAACAATTTTTTTTGGGGGGGGGGGGTTGGAAATCACTAAAACATGTAGAAATGCAAAAAAAAAAAATCTTTTTGGGGGGGGTGACAGTTTTTTGCGCGGGGGGGGGGGGGGGTGGAAATCACTGAAAACATGTAGAAATGCAAAAAAAAAAAAAATTCTCTAACAATTATTTTTTGGGGTGGGGGGGGGGTTGGAAATCACTTAAAACATGTAGAAATCCAAAAAAAAAAATTTTTTTTTGGGGGGGGTAACAATTTTTTGGGGGGGGGTGGAAATCACTTAAAACGACTGTAGAAATGCAAAAAAAAAATTAAAAATTTTTCTTCAAAATGGCCGCCATAGCGGCCATATTGGATTTTGGACCAAGTCCAAAATCTAATGGCATGATCCTTGGACCAATACCTAACCCCCACCAAGTTTCGTCAAAATCCGCGTCGAGGAGTTTTTCCGTAATACTGTTCACAACATAAACAAACAAACAAAGAAAGGGTGAAAACAGTAACCTCCATCCATCTTCGATGGCGGAGGTTAATTATAAAAAAAGAGATAAAATTATAATAGTCAATTTCGTTGTGTTTGTTATTGCAACTAATGGGTTGGTATCGAGACAAGATAGGCAAAGGCGATAGTTGGGGGAGACCATAGGGTCGGTCCGAACCTGTTTTCAGCACCGGCTGGCACCACCACACTCCCTACCAATAACCTCATGAGACCAGACCGAGCCGGCCCGCTTCGTGTGCTGACCTCTTGTACTGCATCTTGCCTGGTCTGCGTTTGCCATGCCATGCTTTGCCTGCGTTTGCCTTGCCTCCATACCTGCCCATGCCTTGTGTGCATTGTCAGTCACTTTCACCATGTGCTCCAGGACCATCGCTGAAAGTATTTTGCAAGGACTGCCCGCAAGCAGCCGTGTTACCGGGGACGTACCTGAGCAGCCCGGATATCGCCTTGTTGTTGCATGAAGGCCAGTTCAAATTGACCAGGGACTGCCACTGAGCAGCCCGGAGATCTTGTTGCATAAAGGCCAGTCAAATGCCTGTGAGACGGCGTATGGCCTGCCGTGTTAGTGTGAGTTGCCTCCAGAAGCTGAAATAAAGGGGAAAAAAGAAAGAAGAATCAATGACAATCAAGGGACCTTGAAGGCCCTAAATATGTTGACCATCAGTACCTGCTGTGCACTCACCACAAAATGTTAACTCTGCTGTTTCTCTCCTCAAGTCACAGGTCCTGAGCCATGGTAGTGCAAAATATAGGACTGTACATAATTTAAACCCACTGTTGTTTGTGTTAGTGCCAGCAATGTAGTTATTGTCCGGGTGAGTCTGCTAGTTGAGTCTGCAACGCACTAGGTATTTATTTTTGGGACATGTATTCCAAATGTCGCACTCAGGGATCCATAGTAAAACGTACTAGGGGAAAACCTATACCTGCAGCCACACGAAATTAACGGACTCGCGGTCGAGTCTATTAAAAGGGGGGGGGGGTAGTTACGGATCTGGAAACCATATGCATTTCAAAACGTACAGATTCCAAAGGTCAGTTATGTTGTTAAGTAGTGTGTAGTCAGATGCCTTTCTTTGTCTAGTGGGAGAATCAAAGGCGTGCGTTGCGATTTCTTTTTAGTTAGGTATTAAATCTTTACATCCATCTAAGACCATCCAACAACAAACCGACAACACCACTGAACCAGCGCTTCATTCGCCCAACGGGCGACTCGCTGTTTCAAGGCAAATCTTTGTGAAGTACCTTTTTGGCGAGTCCGCACGTGTGGAGTGGGCGGGCTTCCCGGTATGGCGAAACCCGCCAGAAAGGGCGGACCATGGAAGCCCCGTCCAATCGGGGCGAAACAGTGATGTCAGTTTCAGCACCAAGGCCCCTCCCCGCTGAGGAGGTCATAAAATTACGACGCCATCTCAGCGAGAGTTCGGGAGGAGTTTTTCTGTGGCTGTGAGCAGTCTGGTTCATTCTTCACGGTGGCTGTTACGGGGAGGAGTTCTGTGGACCCCGACTATTCGCCACGCGAGCTCTGCCACGAGCCACGAGTCCCACACGTGCGACTGGGACCAAACCGACGACCTTTGGCATGTGCCGCACTACAGAGCATGCTTTCCCTCCGACGACCAGGTACCCACCGAATCTTGACCCCCAGCTTGTCTCTCTTCACGGTGCGAGGGTCAAATAAAGACTCTGGGTTTTTCTTTTTGTGTTGTGTCTGGCGTGTGGCCCGTCTTTAAGTAGAACTGAGTAAGTGTTTTTGCTTATGTAAATATTTCCCTGCTTGCATATTCACATCAAGTCTTGCCCTTTGCTTTATTTACTGTTAATAAATGTATTGAAAATGTTCCCAGTCCGTTTCTGTCCCTTCTTACATTGGTCTAGCATGGTCCGGGACTGAGTATAAGCGGGGTTTCATTCCCGGTAATCGGTCTATCATAGCGGCACGTCTTTGGCAGTTTCCGCTCGGCTGCACCGAACCGGAGTTGGTAGTCGGAGTTGAACTCTACCGCAGTCGTAGAGTGACCCGGTTCGAGCAAGACGTCCGAGGTGGTTTCCCCGGTGTCGAAAATCGCGTATTAATTAAGGTAAATTGGTTATAGACAAACAGACCCGCGCTACGCAGTTGAGAATATGGCTCCACGGTCGGTTCAGCGACCCGCCAGCTCACGGAATTATCCGGAACCACGGCCTACAATTCTGGGGAGTCTGGTGGAGAGCGTAACCTCCCCCATCTAGCGTGTTCTCGCCCACCGACCCCAGCAGCCCCAACAATTATTTGGGGAAACCTCACTACTACCCCCCTAGAGCCCGATATTTCTAATGTCATGAAACGTTGGTACACCATGGGTGTTGAAGGTTGTGGTCAAGTTTCATCGTGTGTGTGTGTGTGTGTCGTTCCTCAATGGAATTAAACTGGGCGTTCCGTCTTCTGACAATTTAGTCTGACGGACTTTAAAGATCCCCACCGTGTCCTTCACAAAGAGTGGGCGAGCTATCACCGGCACAGTAGCCAAATTACAAATTCCTGCCCGAACTACTGCTGGAAGGCAATGGCAAACCACCCAGTATAACCCTTGCTCGGATGCTGCTTCACAGCACAAACACTCAGTAATGAGTGTGGTACATCAAATAAAAATAACAACTGAAAAGGGAAAGCGATGGGGAAATTAAGCTGTTAAAAAAAGATAAGCACAGACATATGGAGAGGGCAGGGAGGGAATGGGGAAGAGGAGGGGAGTGGTAGGAGAGACAGGTGAGTGTGGGAGGAAGGAGAGGGGGAGAAAGAGGGGAGGGAGGAAGAGGGGAGGGAAGAAGAGGAGGGAGAGAGGGGGAGTGAGAGAGAGGAGAGGAGAGAGGGGATGGGGAGAGAGGAAGTGGGGGGGGGAAAGGGGAGTGGGGGAGAGGGGAGAGAGAGGAGGAGGAGGTGAAGGGGAGAGAGGGGAGGGATAGAGGAGGTGAAAGAGGATAAGGGAAGAAGAGAAGGGGAAAGGTAGGATGTGTGGGTGGGGGAGGGGGTGTGGAAGAAGTTTCCTTTTGTATCCATCCTGTCCACCCCATTCCTCCCGACCCCATTGTTTGTCCAATTCTCTCTCTAATTTGCCCTTCAACTCCACTGTTGGTGTCCCCACCCTCTCACTGCCTTTTGTCCTGTTGGACCCTGATCTGTTCGTGTTCTAGCTCTCCACAAACATGACTCTGTATAAAAAAGTCATCGGTTGGCAACCATTATACAGCCTTCGGTGGCCGAATGGTCTCTGTGTGTTGAAGGTCCTTGGAAGGGAAGTCATCTATTATATACTGTATTGTGAACCTTGGTGTTTGTCCATGCATTCGTCTGTCTCCCGTTTATGGCGGCCGCTTCTCACGCTGCATTGAAAAGCTCAACATTCCCTTTTGAAATGACAGAACAGGCATGAGTAATGTTGACGCCAAATTTTATTTCGCAACCGAGATATTTTGCCCTCTTTTTAGACAAATCCAACCTCCGCCACCCTATGTTGCACCACCATTTTGCAGTGGGCGGTAGAAGTAGCTCAGAGCTTTGGCTCTGAGTGAAACCAAGAGTGCAACACAATTAACCTTTTAAAAGTCCATTAAAAATGATTTAAGTTGATGGATTAACTGAAACCTTTCCCGTCACTGGGGACGGGTACTTTTGCGAGATTTTCCCGTCACTTGGGATGCGTACTCTTCCTTGTATATTATATGGTATAACTAAACATTATTAAGCTACGAAAGAGTCATCAAACATTTTTTTTATACAAGGTGGTGTAAAAGACCATGATTTTAAATGACGGTAAATGATCTGGGCTTGTCATTGATGTACAAGAGGCCGTTGAAGCATTAATGCTATTTTTGCTAAAATCTGACACCCCCTCACCCCTACCCCTCTCTGTAATGCTCCGCAATACTGGACCAGAGGGAGGCACCCCCAAAGGTATTACAAGCCATCATATGGAATATCACTACAGCAAGAGGGCCATAATATGGAATAAAATTGTGATACAAATCACAAGTTACACTGTTAGTCGGTTATATTTAATCGTCTTCATTTACACAATACATAAATACAAATAAATTCGTTTTTAGATCCTCGTGGAGGATCTCTAAGTCTTACTCATGTTGTTGTTGTTCTTCATCTTCTTCTTGTGGACTTTTTTGTATCACAGCCTACAGTTTTCATCGAAACTTCCTGAAACTTGGCATATACAGTGCTCAGCATAAATGAATACACCCCTTTGAAAGTAAGATTTTAATCAATATCTCAATGAACACAAGAATAATTTCCAAAATTTTGACAAATTGAGTTTTATAGAACATTTATTTAACTCATAACATGAAAGTAAGGTAAATAATATAACTTAGATTACAAAATCTTCAGTTTTACTCAAATTAGTTGATGCAAAAATGAATACACCCCACAACAAAACTACTACATCTAGTATTTTGTATGACCTCCTTGATTTTGAAGGACAGCACCAAGTCTTCTAGGCATGGAATGAACAAGTTGGCGACATATTGCAACATCTATCTTTTCCATTCTTCAAGAACGACCTGTTTTAGAGCCTGGATGCTGGATGGAGAGTGATGCTCAACTTGTCTCTTCAGAATTCCCCATAGGTGCTCGATTGGGTTCAGATCAGGAGACATACTTGGCCACTGAATCACTTTGACCCTGTTCTTCTTCAGAAATGCAACAGTGGCCTTAGATGTGTGTTTTGGATCATTGTATGTTGGAAAAGTGCATGACGACCAAGGGCACGGAGTGATGGTAGCATCTTCTCTTTCAATATGAGCAGTACATCTGTAATTCATGATACCGTCAATGAAATGCAGCTCCCGACACCAGCAGCACTCATGGAGCCCACATAAGGACACTGCCACCACCATGTTTCACTGTAGGCCATGCATTTTTCTTTGTACTCCTCACCTTTGCGACGCCATACAGTTTTGAAGCCATCAGTTCCAAAAACATTTATCTTGGTCTCATCACTCCAGAGTATAGAGTCCCAGTAGTCTTCATCTTTTTTTTAGCATGGGCCCTGGCAAATCCTAGGCGGGCTTTTTTGTGCATGGGCTTTAGGAGAGGCTTCCTTCGTGGACGACACCCATGCATGCCATTCCTCTGCAGTGTACGCCGTATTGTGTCACGGGAAACAGTCACCCCAGTTTGGCTTTCTACTTCTTTAGCAAAGTGCAGAGAACTTGCATGGCGATTTTCTTCAGCCTTCTCATCAGAAGACGCTCCTGTCGAGGTGTTAACTTCCGTGGACGGCCTGTACGTCTCTGTGAGATGGTTGCAGTTCCATATTTGTTAAATTTTTGTTTCACTTTTGCTACCGTATCTGACTGATGAGTAAAGCTTTGCTGATCTTCTTGTAGCCTTCACCTTCCTTGTGTAAAGAAATTATTTTCTTTCTCAGGTCTTGTGACATTTCTCTTCCATGTGGTGCCATTGCTGACAGCATGAATGGGAAGGGTTTTTCTTTGTTAAGTAACACCCTTTTATAGTCAACTGTCTGCTGGACACCTGTTTATGAATAATTGGACTCACTGTGGTTGAATTATTGTTAATTAGAATTTTGTAGTCTAAAATTTAGCTTTGCTCCTAAGACTTTCATTGGGGTGTACTCATTTTTGCAACATGGTCTTTAATGAATTTGTTAGGAAAATTCCTTTTTTGTGTGTGCAAATTAATAAATCTTGTTTGCAATCAATGGCCACATTTGTGGGAGTTTTTTGGAGTATAGTATCCCATAGCAAATGTGGATTCTGACAAATCTGTCGGGGTGTACTCATTTATGCTGAGCACTGTAATATGTAAAATACCCTGTGCAGACAGTACCATCTCCGATTTTGAAGATTCCTCCTAGAAAAAAAAGTTATGACGTCAAAAATTCTCCGCTAAATGGAAATCGCCTAAAAAATTATCTTCGAAACTAGGCAAGCTTTTTGAATTCTGTTTGCGGGAATCGAACAGGGCATTAGCAGAGATGAATTACCGCACATATGATACATCACTATGACGTCATATCAATTTTTATGACGTCATTCCTATTTTTTGACATTTTTGTTTCACAACCCAAGGTTTTTATCGGATCTTCGTGAAACTTGCCATGTATATGCAGAAAGCCCACGCGCAGGCATTAACCATTTCCGATTTTTGAATTCTTCCAGAAAAAAAGTTGACGTCATAATATCGCCGCTAATGGAATCGCCTATACCATTATCTCCGAAACTAGGAAGCTGCTTGAATTTTGTTTGCGGGATCAAGCCGGGCATTAGCACAGATAATTTATCGCAACCTGATACATCACAATCGACGTCATATTCGTTTTTATGACGTCATCATTAAGAGGACGAGGATCTTAGCTCATTTGAGCTTGCTTTTTCCCCACTTTCCAATACATGTTCAACATCGGACTCAAACTCAGACTTGGACTCGAAATGCTACAGGACTCGGACAGCTTGGATTCGGACTCGTACTCGGTGGACTTGACTACAACACTGCCAAACCCGAGGGGGTGGAGCCACAAACGGTACTGCCCTTCCACCTTCTTGCCACGTGATCAGAACTACTAAGTTTGGTGAATTTCTGCACAACCGTTTCGCAGGAGAGAGCGTGACAGACAGACAGATAGACAGACAGACGAACCGACAGATGGACAAATGGAGCCGATTACAATATCCTCCCGTTTTTTTTCAAAATGGGTGGGGATAAATATTTAAAAGGGAATTATCCATGCCATCTCCAGAGTGGCCATAACAGATGGCTGACAAGCAACAAAGTGCAGCTTATGTGTTGTTACTTATCCCAACCATGTTTCAGGCTCTGCCATGGGACAATATTAAGTCGATAGTGGTTGAGGGGATCGTGGAGCTTCTACTCAGATATCGTGGAGCTTCTAACTCATAGTTAATCAGTGAAGAATTTATAATTCGTTCAGGTTGCTGATGATAACTTACCTACTCTTTGTGAAATGACCTCAAAGGGGAACCCAAATGCTCAGACCACTTCGACACTAATCTATCCCATGATACCCTACAAAATAGAAATGATGTTTCTTTTTCTGATTTCCGAATGATAACGTAGGTAAATTTGCAATTAAAAGTCGAAATCTTCTTCCTCCTCTTCTTCACTATGAGCTGTGACATCTCACCATGAAGGCGAGCATCACTTCCTTACCGTCTCTGGGTTATGTTGCGGTACAATTAACTCAAACGGCGAATAATTTTTGAATTTCCACACATATGCTGAGTCAATGTGTCCTTGGTGATTGTAGTAATACAAACCGCGATGGTTTCATGCCACACCGATGGCTGAAAGATCCGAGCTTTGCCAGAAATTGTACGAGGTTTGTCTGAAATACCAGTGTGGAACAGGCCGACAAAATGTTCACTTCTGTGCTCGGAACATTTTACAGAGCACGGCTAGATCTTGTGGTTATTCACCACGATTGAGAGAGGATGCCATCCCCAAGATTAAGCGGAAGAAACAGCCATCACTTGAAACTGTAACACCATCTCTACCTAAATATCAGCATATGTACATGGGCGATTTGAGTGGTGAATCAAACACCTGTTGCCATTGTCAGCAGTTACCACAAGAGCACTTGAAAATAATTATCTATGATCGACACAAATTTCTACAAATCAAATAAACCACCACCTATTTAATTGGAGAGGAAGAGGTACTGTATTGGTTGCGGGCCGGGGTCGGTGAGAGAACGACCACTAGGTGGGGGAGGTTTGCGTCGTCTCCACCAAACTCCCCGAATTGTAGGCCGTTGCTCGGATAACTCGCAAGCCGGCGGGTCGTTTTAACTGACCGTGGTCGCCAATATTTCAACCGCATAGCGTGGGTCTATTTGTCTATAACCAATTTACCTAATTAACTACGCATTTCGACTACTGGGAAACCACGCCCTCGGCACGTCTTGCTCGAACCGGGTCACTTCTACCGACTGCGGTAGAGTTCCAACTACCGACTACCAACTCCGGTTCAGGTGCAGCCGAGCGGAAACTGCCCAAAGCCGTGCCGGCTGGAATTAACGGATTATCGGGGATGGTACCCCACCTAAACTCAGATCCGAACCATGCTGGATCAATTCAAGAAAGGACGGAAACGAACTGGGGACATTTCTTAACAAGTTTTATTTACAGTAAAAGACAAAGGCAAGACTTAACGCGAATATGCAAGCAGTATTTACAATGTTCCAAAAACACTTATTAAGTTGTACTTACCAGACGGGCCCACACGCAGACACACAAACAAATGAAAATAAACCCAGAGTTATTTATTGGACCCTCGCAGCCGAGGAGAGAGACAAGCTGGGGGTCAGAGTCGGATGGGTACCTGGCCGTCGGAGAAAGGGGTACTCCGTGCTGTGGCACCTGACAATGGCGCTGGTTGGTCCCCAGTCGCACGTGTGGGACTCGAGGTTTGTGCGGAGCTCGGTGGTGAATGGCCAGGTCCACGAGGGGTCAGGTCGCTCTTTCCTTCCTTGTAGAGGGCCAGCAGAGAACACGTTCGCCGCCTCGACGACATTCTGCTCAACCCTCATGACAGCAAAAACCCTTTCTGACACAAAACCCCCCCAAAAACTCTGCTTCAGAGAGTGCTCGGGGATTTATCGACCTCCCTCAAGGGAGGGGCCTTGGTGAACACACCTCGCTGTCTGCCTTTGATTGGACAGGGTCCAGGCATACCTTTCCGGGCGGGGGCTTGGCCCCTGCGGAAACCCCAGCCACTCTTCCATGCGGGTTCATACTTGACGAGTAACAGTATCAATGTGCAATGGTTGTCGTGAAAGAGTACAACGTTCGTAGGAGCCGAGAAAACCGGAACTGCGAGATCTTGCCTTGGCGCGTCAGGGTGCGAGAAGGCAGCTGGTTGGTGGTGGTCATGATGGGCCGAGGGTCATGCAGATGGGATGTTGTTCGATGCTCGTTGGAGGTTCGTTGGATGTAAAGATTTAATAACCGAACTAAAAAGAAATCGCAACGCATGCCTTTGATCTCCCACTAGACAAAAAGGAAGGAGATCTGACTACACACATACTTAACGACATAACTGACTTTTGGGAATCTGTATGTTGAATGCAAATGGTTCCAGATCCATAACACTATATACTCCTCCAAGAGGATCTGACCGAGGAAAGGGAATTACTTTCAGGGTCCCCCCTCACCACCCCCTTCCAACAATCATCACCCCCACAATCCCACACCCCCTCCTCCACAATACCATCACCGTCCTATCCTCCACAATACCCACCACCACCCTTCCCCCCCCCCCACAATCATCACCTGCATAATACCCACCACCATCCCATCCCCCTCCACAATCCCCGTTCACTCTGGAGCGACATCGACACCTCACAGACATGACGGTGGGACACGGTATGAACACAAATGGTGACCGGGAAAAGTATGAAACGGGATGATCCTGTAAACATACAAGCCACCTGGTTCGCCTGCGATGGTGGGGCAAAGCATTCGTCACCCATTTTGTCCGCGATGTCCGAGTGTGCTGGGCGGTGCCTGTGCTGTCAGGTGATGATGGGTATTTTTGCTCGAGTAATATATAAACTGATTTATCAATTAATACAAAATCCCTCCCTTGTAAACCGTTAATTGAATGGAAAATCAAACCCCACCGAGCTGAAGTGATAATGTGACCAGTGTTTTCATCTTCATGAACACTTCCACCGCCTTCCTCTGAATCGCTTGCACAAAGATCGAAATGACACGGCTCCATAATTCCTCGAAAAGCGTTTCCATCACTAATTATTGTCTCCAATCGTTTCTTCAAAATCTCACTGATCCGTTTCAACATTCTCAGAACCATCAGAGTTGCTAATGACTGTGGAATCAGTATCGGAATCCAAGCTCGACCTGCACCGTTTGTTTTTCTATGTAAAACCACCGTTTGTATCAAAGTGAGTTCACAGTGTGACGTCACTGGCGAAATCAAATATCGACACTCCAGGTCTTTTTTCCTCTATTTAGAGTGGAGAGAAGGTATGTATGTATGTATGCGTGGTGGGACAAACACTTTGTGATTGGCAAAAAAAATTCCAATTTTTTTTCCCTTCAAATTAGACCGTGATTAATGATTCTCAATGGTTTTCAGGAAAAAAAATTGCATTTGGGTTCCTCTTTAAGCATCCACCAACTCACACTCGCAGACACGTGGTTCCCCAGCTTAATATCTGGAGAAGTAATTTTGCACATAGACATGCGCACACACACACGCACACACTCATACTTGTACATATACATACACAGCGTGCCACGTCGCTTAATGAGTAATATGAATTGTTTGTAGTTTTCCATTGTTTGACATTGCGTGACTCAACCCATATCTGCCTACTATGGACTGCCGGGGGAGAAAGGAATGTTAAAGGCCACACACCCTCTGTATGTGCAGGCTGCCGAGGTAGTTAATATAAAAATGTGGGGGCTCTTGTCCGAATGGCTCAAGGAACAGACAGGCTTTTCAGAATTGTTTATGTGATTTGCATTTGGCCATTAAAGAAATGAACTGGAGGAACGATTTATTATGGGATACGCTGACCTCGCTCAAGGCTCAACTCATTCACCGAGATAACCGAAGGTCACCCCGAAACCAGGCGACAGAAAGTCTGAACTCCAAGACTGGCCAAAAGCCTGTCCATTGGCTCAGAACATCATGTCCCACAACAAATCTTTCCCCCAGTCCATTTCACTTTAATGTAGGAGTGCAGCTGTTATGTTACTTGAACATGGAAGCCTCAACAAAAACCATCCTCAAAGTTATGTTGACACTACATCACTGCGCTGAGTGCCACCGACACTGGGTTTTATTGCCAGATGTATCTTGTTTTGTTCAACCATCTCACGCTATGTAACCACATCCTTGCTTACTTGTGTATAAAATAACTCTGACTGGAGCACCCAGGCAGAGAGATTCTGTGCAGATACTACGCGCTTCTCTCTCCATGCATGCTTGAATAAATGATTCAACGCTGTTACATTGAAACGTGATTGGAAACTGAATTTTCTTCCACATGCCCCACTTGATAATTGGAGCAATGTTTTCATTCAACACCCTACTTCACAGCAGTACAAAAGTTGAAAGGTGCGTCGTAAATTAAGCAAGAATGGACAGCTCAATCACACCAACTCTGCACCATCCTGCAATGCAGCAACAACTTCCTTTCAATTGATTACTGGATACATGTACCAACCTCATCATAACCATGATACAAATTATTACACATGTTGACGAATAAATTCAAAACAGGAAGGTCAGTCAGACAGTATAATTTCACAATTTATTCAAAGTTCAAGAAAAGCATAAATTACAAAACACCAAAAAACAAATCTCATAAGTAGTTACATCAATGTGTGATGAGTTGGTTGTTCAGTAAAAGAGTTAAAATATTGAAATGAAGGAATTAAATATGGAACGAAATATAGCCTGTGTTTTATCCGAAAACATTTACTTGTAAACCTGACAAAATTGATTAAGGTCGAAGAATCACAAAACACTATTTAATAGTAGGTACTGTATAAGTTTATTACACCAATTATTGTGTATAAATGCATCAATACAACCTGTCTACTTGTATAAAAAGTTTACAAATCCACAGCATTAAATTTATGACCGTTGCTTCAAGCAAAATCTAAAAGCATTAAACGTGAATAAAACCCGACTTAAAAGTAAACAAATTTCACTCCCATTTGCAACCACAGGACCATATCAGTGCTCATCAAATTTTAATACATGGACATGTTCAGAAAGTTTAAACGTCTGTCCAAATCAGTAAAAGTGAAAGACAATACTGGAGAAGATGAAATTGTCACGGAGATAGCCACCATTTTGAAATTCAACATCCAATGCTAGTGTCGGAAGTTAATGATAAAACAAAAAGCGTGATGAGAGAGAATAAAATAAGTTGAGAGTTCCAATGTAGAGTCATCATACAACAAAAAAAACACAGCATAAAACAGACAAGTAAAGGTCAAATTTGCATATTAGTGATGACATAAATAAAATCGAAAAAAATACAAATACTTTTCTGATGCATAATATGTGTGATGTTTAAGTTTTGTGAAAAGAGATTCTCAAGATATTACAAAGTGGTGAAATTATCAACACATCCCACCGATATTTTTTAACCACGATAGCTACTTCTTCTTCAATGGCCTGAATAATTCCCACGTCCTTGTGGGTCGGCTGGGGAACATCTTGGCCCAAGTCTTTCACGAACTGGCAGGCCAGGTCTGATGTTTAACTAAAGGTGCAAGGAATTTGTAACATGTTCACGGTACTGGTGATAACTCGCTTACTCTTCGCAAAGGACTCCATGGAATCTACCAACTGATGCTAGCTGAAAGGACAACCAGTTTAACATCCATCCGAGGGCGGTACACACATTGACGAATCACCCTGCCTGTTAAACACCAGGATGACAATTTGTAGTGAGGCCAAGATTCAAACCCAGGCGAGACAGCTGAGGAGGTAAGTGTGTGTACCTGTAGGCCATCCTGTCAGCAAATATATATATGAAAAATTTAACACCCACCCACATCTCTCACCTGTGAATGGAGGGAATTACCAATTCGCTCTCACCTAATCAATTAAACCTAGGTGGCTAGGATTATATAAATAAATCGACTTCTCCCATGCTCTTCTTGCCAAAGAAGCGGCATAAAGCAACCATGAAAGGCTACCAAAAGTAAGCCTTTAAACTGTTTCTAACCCTTCCCAGAGTTCCTCCACAGCTGTAAAGACATTCAAAAATAGTACACACATGAGAATCCCAATGCTACACACCCCCTCAGCTGCCGGCCGAAAATGGTTTGCGTATGGTTGTGAAACTTGTGCCATGAGGATGTAAGATGAAAGAATAGAAATAACAGAGATGAGGATGTTAAGATGGATATGTAGTATTTCATGGAAATATCTTAGAAGTATGCCAAGAACTTGCAGTACTGTATCGAGACCAAATTGAGAAAGAGAAGGCTAAGATGGTTCGGTCATATAGCTACAAGTCTAGAGGATAAACCTATGAAGAAGAATACGTTTTGACGCAAATGGAAAAAGACCAGGAGGCGAGCAAAATAAAACATGACAACAATGTGTAAGTCGGGGTGTTTTCATCTTTTCCAGTGGTCTTAAGGGTGGGGGGGGGGGGGGGGGGAGGGGGGGGGGGGGGGGGGGGGGGGGGGGGAGGGGGGGGGGGGGGGGGGGAGGAAGGGGATGAGGAGGGAAGACGGGAGGGACACAAATTCTCGATGTAAATGTGTATCGTGTAGCACCGCCTCCAGGTGTGGGAGAGTATTACAAGTCTCCACCATTTACAGTACAATATTCCTGTCCCCACATTTTCCAGTGCATTGAGGTGTTTTGAATTACAAAGAGGGGAATGTTTTGCATACCACTGCAAGGTTTTCAATGACACGGCGGCGATGTTATGTTTTCAATTTACACGTTTGGAAAACGGCAGTGACATCATCGGGAACACAAGTTACGGTTGGTTTTGTCTGTGTGGGCGGTGATTAGAGAGAGATAGCGTTTGAGGCAAAAAGGCCGTGCTGTGATGACTTGCAAATAAAAGCTGTGATTGAACCATTACCGTTTACAAGGACAATCATTACTGTGTGCAACAGATGCCTTTTGATTTACACAGCGGGAGGTGTTTTGAATTTCGATGTTTGCAGCATCCACTCGAAGTCTGGCCTCCTGCGTCGAAGTTCCAGGTAGCATAGGTGGTGAACAAGAGGAGCTAATTAATTAATCTATATTCCTTATTGTTCTTTTTTTTCCTCAATTTGCAAATCGTTCATTAGCATAGGCAGTGAACGAGGGAATCTTTCTTCTTTATTTGATTTTGTTGCAAATCGCTCATGAGTGCAGGCGGTGAACAAGAGGAGGCAAAAAATTTTTTGCCTGTACACCACCCAAATAAAGGTATGCGTTGGAAGAACGTGTTGCATGCTTGGAACAAGATTGCCCATAGAGCAGGTGCTCTGCTCGTATATATAAACGATATTTATTCTATCTGTTCCCATTAACCCGAACCCTTCCCTCACCCTACATGGAACACCTTACCCCACACAGTCCCCCAAAAAAGACATAGGAAGGGTTTTTTTCAAACTGTTGCTTTGCGTTTTGAACTTAACAAACAGTGCTAAGCACCACCATGTTTGTCTGAATACTGAATGAGCGATCTCACAGAGACTGCCCTCAGGACATGAGGCAATGCAAATATTTTTCCAAGTACTGCTAAACAGAAGTGCCAAAAAGGCAATTTGTGTTCCACAGTATTCAAGCACCGATACGTAATCCAATTGGAATGTAGGAAAGGTTTTAAAGGCTGGAGAATTTATTTATTTTTTCTGGAAGATTATTGGCGTTGATGCACGATATTTTACACCACCTTATTCAACACGTTAAATTCGTTATTCGTGCCTGTTGTGTGCGTCCTTTATGACGTCCCTAAAAACATTAAGTTTCCTGTTTGAAATGATTCTCAATTTTGTTTCACTGCCATACAAGCAGACAAACTCAAAAAACAAGCTCAAATGAGCTAAGATCCTCGTCCTCTTAATGATGAC
>CM068955.1:176288256-176306541 GCA_035128595.1 Eptatretus atami | reverse complement strand
AAAGACAAAATTAGCACGGACGTACGTACGGACGGACAACCTGAAAACATAATGCCACTGGCGACTTCGCCAGTGGATACAAAAAACTGGATATGATGCTTTTGATGCTTCAGCACTTTTGTGGATCTGAATAAAAGCAGTTTTGAAATGTGGTGTTTGAGATGAATGTTAAAAACTCCATGGACTGCAAAAGGAACAAACAAATCAGTGATTGAGGAAATTAGACCTCCACATACATGAGAAGCACTGGTGCTGAAACAGAAACTATCATAATTTGGACACATCATTCATGCAGAAAACGAAAGTCTGGACAAATCAACCTTGCTGGGTATGGTTGAAGGAAGAAGAGGAAGAGGCAGACTTTGTACATGCTGGATGGATGGGTAAAGGCTTCAGCCAAGCTGTCTCTACCACGGCTTCGGGAGCAGTGCAGGATAGGGATGTTTGGAGAAATCTGATCATGAATGTCACCAGAAGTTGGACACGACTTGATGTAAGTAGATAACTAGATATGATACTTTTGATGGCTCAGCACATTTATGGATCCGAAGAAATGCACTCAGCTCCTGTCTGAGTCTGTTTCCTCCAAGTTTGTCCTAGTTATCCAATTTTAACTCGACCACCGAAGGTGGATGGAGGTTTGCCGTCACCCCTATCTGCCTGTCTGCCTGTTGTCTGTGACTTGCGAAATCGAAGATTCACAAGTATATTGGTGGTCTGGTCTGTGATTCAGGTCAGGTATGGGGCATGTGCCAGAACAGCGCGTCGCTGCTCCACTTTCCGCCGGTACTCCAGGGCCTCGTCTGGCCTTCCCCCAGGCAGTGCCAGGCCCATCCCCATTCCTTGAGATGCTGGTCAACCTGCTGCAACCACGAGGCACGTGGTCGGCCCATCGGCCTCCTCCACTCACGACTCCCTCGCTGAGAGAATCTGGTGAGCGGGATCAGAGGGGAAACGAGCCACATGTCCATACAGCCGCAACTGACGCTCACGGACCATGCAGGTAACAATACTCATCCGAGTCTCTCTCAGCAACCGCTCGTTGGACACAAAATCTGACCAGCGATAGCCAAGCATTCTCCGAAGAGACCTGGTACAAAGGAATTAAGTCTCCGTCTCAGATCCTTGGTCAGAGTCCAAGTCTCGCATCCATAGAGCAAGACTGGAAGCACCAAGGACCTGAAGACTCGGACTTTCGTCCTCCCGCACAGGTACCGCAGCGCCACACCCCATGATCCAGTGAATCCCTGACTCCCCAGGCACGACCCAGACGTCTATTGACCTCTGACTCACAGCCGAGAGACATGAATATCACTGCCAAGGTAAGTGAATCTCTCCACGACCTCAACATCTCACCACAAACAGACACAGACAGGACAGCAGCATCCAAGATGTCATTGAAAGCCTGGATCTTAGTTTTGACCCAAGAAACCTGTTATCCCAGCGGCTCCGACTCCTCATTCAGCACCTTGAGGGCCCCCAAAAGGATATCTAAAGTCTCCGCAAGATGACTGCATCATCTGCGAAATCAAGGTCCGAGATCTTGACATTCCCAAACGATGCACCGCAGCTTGATCTTTCCGACATCCTCCCTAAAATCCAGTCCATGCAAGTGCTGAAAAGTGTGGGGGCCAGTACACACCCCTGACGAACTCCAGTAACAACTGGAAAATATCAGAGATGGTACCACCACACTTCACAGCACTCTCAGTACCAGAGTAGAGTTCAGACATCAGATCGATCGTTTTGTGGCACCCCACGAAGACCAAGAATCCTCCAGAGGGCATCCCGATTCACTGAATCGAACACTTTACAGAGATCAACATAGGCTGCAAGCAGCCCCTGCCGAAACTCTCATCTGCGTTCGCGTGAGGACACGAAGAGCAAGGAACGGTCAATCGTTGACCTCTGTTGAAAAGCCTGACTGCTCTGGACGCTGGTGCTCAGCAGATGGTGGCGAACCCTACAAGAATTATCCGAGCAAAGACCTTGCCCGGCACTGAGAGCAGCGTCACCCCTCGGTAGTTGTTGCAGTCTTGGCGATTCTCCCTTTCCAGAGAGGGACAACAAGGCCCTCTTCCAATCAGTTGGGATGATGCCTGTGTTCCAGGCAGAGCACAAAACTGCATGCAACGACACGAGTGCGCATTTCCACCAGCCTTGAGAAGTTCAGCATGGATGCCACAGGTCCCTGGAGCTTTACCCTGTTTCAACCGGTTCACGCAGCCCGTGTTTCCACAAGCGAAGGTGGACCACAATTGATTGGAGGGTCAGCAACAGGGATTGTAACACCCTTGACGTCCAACTCGACAGCTGGTGGATCAGCCTGGTATAACCGCTCAAAGTAACCGGCCCAGCGGGCCTTCCTCTCAGACTCCTCTGTTAAGAGCCTACCACTCTCTGCTCTAACTGCAGTGCTCCGAGGGATAGGCTTAGATGAACGCAATGCGCGAATTCCCCTGTAAGCGGGACGAGAATCACCTGTCCACAGGTGATGCTCTACCCCCTCACAGATTCCTCGCACATAGGCTCCGTGTCCACCCTTCGTGCACGTACAGTTTACGCCTCAGCTCCCTGAACAGTCAGCTCTGCCATTCAGCCTGGCCTGCGACTCTGGTCAATGGTATCCAGTGTCCCTTGAGAGACAAAATTCTTCTTGCCCGGGTGAGTTCCAAGACATCCCAGGCAACATCAAGGACGGTGGTCTTGAAGGTAATCCATAACTCTTCAGGACCCCCAAAGCACCCCAGACACCCAAATGTCCACTCAGCCTGTTCGCAAACTCCTCAGCTACCCTCTCATCCTTGAGCTTGCCAACATCCAGCTAGGCTGGGATGGTACCATTCTCCCGATTTAAGGTGCAGCTTTAGAGTTGCTACAACAAGCCGTGGTCAGTATTGAGGAAGTGAGCACTCCGGTAGACCCTGCAGTTCTGGATCATCCTCCAGCGACGTCACGACGGACATGGTCAATCTCCTTTGCCACACCCGCAGCGTTGGAATACCAAGTCCAGCGATGAGCTTGTGGGCGCTGAAACCATGAACCGGCCACCCTAAGTCCATCTTCTTGCAAAGTCAAGGAACTTGTGCTATTCTGATTCATAGTTCCTGACCCATGGGACCAACACACATCTCATAACCATCCCCATCAGTTCCAGTCGATGCATTGAAATCCCCCAAGACTAGAAGTGCATCTCGTCTGGGCACTGATCAACCACAGACTCGAGCGTGGCGTAGAATGTGTCCTTCACGGTAGGTCACTCGCCTCAGTCGGAGCATAGACAGAGACCAGGGAAATGACACCTAAGGAGTGACGAATCCTTAGTCTCATAATACGCTCGTTGACCGGTGTTACCTCAATTATCATTGGGGTCAGCTTATTGGACACAGCTACAGCAACTCCTTGAGTATGGTAACCATCAGAGCGACAGACCAATAGTAGGTGTACCACCCACCATTATCTCGCCGCAATCCGGTCTCCGAACCTCAGAGAGTGCTGCAATACCGATGTCCAAACGCTTGAGCTCAGATGATAAAGAGACAGGTGATCATCCTCTCTTAGGGATAGGACATTCAGGCACCCACCCGAAGGGACCGCCTCAGGTTAACCCAAGAGACCCCATCTGGTGGACGACACCTCAGCACCACTCCGACACACTCTCCCGCAATCTGACCCAGGGAGGTTACCCCGTGGTTTCCCTCCTTTCATCAAAGATTGGGGTCCCGAAGGCTTTGCCCCAATCCCGTCATCCGGTGAGCTGCCCTGCGAAGGGAAGCTGCACAGGAGGTACTCCCACGGATGGGTTTTCAGATTTTTTTGCGTTTGTGTGTTTTGCGGAGTGAAGGGTTTACGGTGGCCGGAGTGCAAATCCTGCCACCAACCTCTAATAAAAAAGTAACCCAACTGCAGAGAGGACGTCGCAGACACAGTTGGGCAATAGATATGGATGGCCGTTGGCTCACAAGGTCCTCTGCCCTTTGACAGGTCAGTCTGTGATTGTCTGTTTGTATGTCAATCGCAATATGAAGGGGAGGGAGGAGATAAGCAGACAGCACAGTGCCAGCAAGCTCTAAGTAAAGCAACAGGGTTACAAGTTGTATTTGTAGGGGATAAACTATAAATCAAAAGAGGTGGTTTTAACATTGTATTGAATTAATGATGCCTCATCTAGAATCTACCATATAAACACAATGTGTGTTTGTGTATTTGTTTGTGTGAGTCTGTCCCCCTTCAAAAGGATGATTTAAGAAGGAGTTTAAAGGCCAATCTTTAAACATGACTGTGTGTTTACTACAGTCTATTTTTCAAGATAAATATGGATACAAACAAACACGACATAATAGTGACCGAAGCATTTTGTGCTGCACTCTTCAGGGTAAAAATCGCAGCAAGTGAAGGAGGAAGTGAAGGCACGTGCTTATATACGCAAGTCTCAATAAGGTAGACGTGATTGGTTCAACCGTAATGACGTCACGGTTAATCCGAATGCCCATTGGCCGGCTCATCATCTCACCTCGAGCTCCATTGGCTGGAGCAGAGTTTGTCGACGATTGACGTTTGCAACCGCATCCTGGAGAGAGGGGGATGGGTTTCCCCTGAGGTCCATTCACCATTTGTTACCATACTTCCCTTGATCGTTCCATGCTGAAGGAACACAGAGATCGTACGAATTCCTTTTGAGACATAATATGGATCGGTGGTGAGGATGAAGGTTGCTCCAAATACGTAAATGAAACGAGCTCCGACCTCGGCTTAATATCCTGAACATATTGCATTGTACTGGTCTGCACAGATAGGGTTGGCAACCAGGTGCTGTGCAATGGCAGATGAAGCAGAATACAGTGGCCGGTGGTTGCTGGATATTTCTGCATGCTCGCACTGAATGTGTTCTGACCCTCACAATCTTTATTCAAATCACCAAGGGGATGTGTTGTTTGATCCGATCAGCCAATCTTAGTGTTGTGCGGCCCACGTACTGAGCTTCAATCGGCACTTAAACCCATAAATAACATTGCTGTTTGTGAGGTGGCTGATCGGATCAAAACACATCCCCTTGGTGATTTGAATAAAGATTGTGAGGGTCAGACACATTCAGTGCGAGCATGCGCAGAATATACCAGCAACCACCGGCCACTGTATCTGCTTCATCTGCCATTGCACAGCACCTGGTTCGCAACCCTATCTGTGCAGACCAGTACAATGCAGATATGTTCAGGATATTAAGCCGAGGTCGGAGCTCGTTT
The DNA here is from genome assembly GCA_035128595.1 of Eptatretus atami. NCBI lineage: Eukaryota > Metazoa > Chordata > Myxini > Myxiniformes > Myxinidae > Eptatretus > Eptatretus atami. Next base: position 176,301,298 of record CM068955.1, on the reverse strand, counting down.
CATTTACGTATTTTGGAAGCAACCTTCATTCTCACCACCGATCCAATATTATGTCATCAAAAGGAATTCGTACGATCTCTGTGTCTCTTTCAGCATGGAACGATCAAGGGAAGTATGGTAAAAAATGGTGAATGGACCTCAGGGGAAACCCATCCCCCCTCTCTCCAGGATGCGGTTGCAAACGTCAATCGTCGCAAACTCTGCTCCAGCCAATGGGAGCTCGAGGTGAAGATGATGAGCCGGCCAATGGGCATTCGGATTAACCGTGACGTCATTACGGTTGAACCAATCAGCGTCTACCTTATTGAGACTTGCGTATATAAGCACGCGCCTTCACTTCCTCCTTCACTTGCTGCGATTTTTACCCTGAAGAGTGCAGCACGAAAAGCTTCGGTCACTATTATTGTCATGTTTGTCTGTATCCATATTGAAGTTCCGTAGTACCAAACATCTGTTTATTTTTCAAGATAAAAAAAACTCGAAAAACATTTTCCATTAAAGAACTAGAACTACGTTGTCGATGGCACACCATCACATATTCCCGCGCGCACTGCTTTGTCCCATTAACGCTAGGTGAAATTTTATCTTGCAAAATGGATTGACTATTCTTTTTCATTTGATGTGCTTTATGACCAAAGACTTACTATGTTTACTAAATCAGAAGTCATTGCAAGCATGTCACATTTCATGAAACATTAATTAACACTGTCCAGCAATATAGAACTGTGCATCAATTTAATCATAGGAATGAACTGTGTATAATATTAATTATATTCATAATCAATTAGATAAATACAGTAAACCTGTGACTGTTTGTCACCATGGGGCACATAGTAAGTTCTTTATAAAAGAATTTACCATGTACAATGGTAAATACACTTAAAAAATCAGCCTCCATGACCCACCCCCTCTAGGCCGGCCCCTAGGGTCATATAAAAAATCCGACAGTGTTGTGCACTTCCCCCTACATATATCTACTATGTCCCAAAGTTTCAAATTCCTATCTCAAACGGTGTAGGAGGAGCATTTTGACCCCCTATCCACTAAGCACCCCTACCCCCAAGCACCGCTGCTGATCTAGTGTTTAAAAAATATGTTGTTAAATGTATAACTCATGAATTTTGATTTAAAAGCTATAGACAATTTTTTTTTTTAAATCGACCCCATGACCCCCACCACTCTGGCCCGGCCCCTGGGGTCATATCAAAAATCCGAAAGTGTTGTGCACTTCCCCATACATATATCTACTATGTCCCAAAGTTTCAAGTTCCTATTCAAATGGTGAGGAGGAGTTACAGGGTAAGAGAGGTACGTACGGACGTACGGCGGAGACAATCACAATATTCCCGCTTTTCTTCGAAAGCGCGGGAATAAATACAAGGCGCAGGGAAATGAAATTTGCTGCACGTGATGTGTAACGCACGTAGAGTAAAACGAGTGTTCATTTGCTCAAGTGTGATGTCTAATAAATAAAGAAGATATAAGCACACTTGACGCGAGGCCGAGGCTTCAGGCATTGGCATGCTCACAAGGCTGTACCCTCAAAATGAAAGGTCCCAGACGATAAATAAAATAGGGTAACCTTTGTACATGTTGTGTTTTGAAATAATGCTTTTTCTTGCTTCAAAACATCATATCTTCCAGTCTGAATCTTTCAAATAAAATAATTCCAACCTGTCATTTTTGACGGGTTTTATACGAGTCTAGAATATTTACCTCCATCACCCGAGGTGCACAGCTGTCTGTCTGTTGGTCACTTGCGAATATCGAAGATTTTTCAAGTATATTGGTTGCTCGCATGTGTTTGTCTGTTTGGCTGTTACTTCCAAAATCAAAGATTTGCAAGTGTATTGGTTGCTCTGGTCTGTGATTTAAAAATTTTAAAAATATATTTAAAAAAAGACTTTAATAAAAAAAAAATTAAATTTTTAAACCGATCTTCACGAAACGTCACAAAATGGTAGAGTTTGTCATAAGCAAGAAGCATATTGATTTTGAGGTCAAAAGGTCAACATAATGCAAAGGTCAACAACTTAGTCAACTTTCTAAGATCATAAATTTTAATCCGATTGACTGGACATTTGAAAAGGAGTTGCATATTTGGTCACTGAATTCCACCAGCAATTATTTTTGAGGTCAAATTTGTTTTTGGGATTTCACAAGTATCGTGCTCTACATGATGTCTTTCTTATTTGTTTGTTTGTGTGTGAGCAGGATATCGCGAAAAAGTTGTGAACGGATTCAGATGAAACTTGGTGGGCAAGTTGGGTGTGGGACAAGGACGAATTGATTAGATTTTGGTGAAGATCTGGATCATTTTACAAAGTTATCTCGAGTTTTTGACTGCATATCCCAAGGTCCTGAGATACCAAAACACAAGTACAGCAACTGGAGACACATTTTAAGCTGGATGATTATCAGATTGTGAAATAAAGATCTGTCACATTAGTTTTCTGTTTGGTCACTATATTTGGACTTGCTTTATGTTGGTGGACTGGCGATTTGTTAGTGTATACACTCACTTTTGAGCTGTCTCGCCTAAGTTTCAATCTGGAACCAGCTCTAAACTGTCATCCTGGTGTTTCACATGCAGGGCATTAGATCAATGTGTGTGGTGTCGCTCGGTGGATGTTAACATGGCTGTCCCCTTTTGATGGTGGAAATAAAGACTTAATGGTATCCTTTGGGGAAGAGTAGTTATCGCCGGCATCCCGACTAAATTCAAATTTCCTGCACCCTCAGTCAAGTATCCTGTGTCGGAGTGTTGACCTCCTTCTCTCTCCCCGGAATTATAGGCCGTCGCTCCGGATAACTCCGAAGCCAGCGGGTCGATTAATCGACCATGAAACGCCAATATCTCGACCGCGTGGCGTATGGTTAATTGTCCAGATCCAATATGCCGAAGTAACCACGCAGTCTTGGCTACCGGGGATTCACGCCCTCGGAACGTCTGGCCGAACCGGATCCACTCTACCAGCTACGGTAGAGTATCAACTTCCACCTACCAACTCCGGCTCAGATGCAGTCGAGCGGGCCTGCCCAGGAGTTCCGGCTATGATGTACCGATTACCGGGGACGAAACCCCGTGTAAACTCAGATACGAACCATGCTGGACCAATATAAGGAGGATGGAAACAGACTGGGTTCATGTCTAATAAATTTATTTTACAGCAAAATCAAAAGACAGAAGAGGTGAGACTTGAACGAATATGCAGGAATTTACAATGATAGAAAAACACTTATACAATTCTACTTAAAGATGGGCCCACACGCAGACACACACACAAAATGAAAAGAAACCCCAGAGTCTTTATTTGATCCCTCGCAGCCGTAAGGATAGACGAGCTGGGGGTCAGAGTTCATGGGTACCTGTCGTCGCAGGAAAGCGTGCTCGGTAATGCGGCACCTCACGTGGCTAATGGTCGTCGGGGCATGGTCCGGGAGTTCGTGCCAGGCTCGTGGCTCGTGACAGAACTTGCGTGGCGAATCGTCAGAGCTCCCAAACTCCTCTCCCTGCACGTACCGACCACGACTCCTTCCTTCCTCGCACCACCCAACTCAGCGCAAAACATGACTCTTGGTAGACTCCTCTCTGTGCACGTCCCGACCACCACTCCTTTTCAGACTCCTGTCCATGCACGTGCAGACAAAACCTCTTTTCCGTGCAGCCACCGTGACCCAAACTCTGCCGCTCCGCCACCGCGAACAAGCTCTCCCAGCGCCAACGCCAACCACCACCACCACCACCCTCCGAGTCTCCGATATATATATCTCCTCCCACCACAGGGAGGGGCCTTGGCGAGAATCATCTCGCTGCCCGTCCCTCATTGGCCTACGGCCGCACCCTACTGGGGCGGAGCCGTGGCCCTTGCAAGGAGACCCCATATTCTCTACGTGGCCACGTGGCCTCGCTCGCGCAGAGCAAGAGGGTTTGCCCTGAAAGGCCCACCGTACAAAAACTATCGTTTGTGGGGCCCGAGGACCGGAACCGCGAGGCCCCCCCTCGGCAAATCAAGGTACGAGCGGCCAACGGGCGGTGATGGAGCATGATGGGCTGGTTGGGTCGTGCAGATGGAATGATAGATGTAAGATGAGATGTAATAACCTAACTAGCCGTCACAACGCACATATTTAATCCTCCCACCAAACAAAAGGACGGGGTCCTGACGACACACGTACTTACCGGCATAACTAACTTTGGGACCTGCATGTTGAGTGCGCATGGTTTCCAGATTCGTAACAATATGATTATATGATGCATTACTCCTCATTATCCAATGACAGGGATACATTACTCCTCCCACACTTATAATTCTGTTTGTCTCCTATCCAATTCCTAAACTTCCCTTTTTCAAATTTAATGTCCTCAATTTAGCTCCAGCTCACCTCGGTGTATGCAAAGCAGATGGCTTCCAACCAGATTACAGGTGAAGGATATAATAAAGTGGCCAAACGGTGCATATCCGAATCAATTGTACACAGTCCCGGTTAATTAACTGAAAATGAAAATTTGAGAATAAACAAAATGTTCACTTTGAACTCGACACTCGACTCTGCCATAACGGCCCCTCAAAGATTCCTATGTTGAAACAATTTTTCCAAATTAACTTTTTTTCTTCATAACTGAAGAGATCAAACTAAACACTTATATTTGAAGGAGTTTACAAGTCAGTAATACCTGTATAAAACAAAAAAACGCACATACAAATCAGAATTCACAGGTTGTAAAAGTATTCAGCCCCTTCGGTCAGTACTTGCTGGAAGCACCATTTGCAGCAATGACTACTATGAGTCTTTGTGGGTAGGTCTCGAAAAGCTTTGCACAGTGAGATGGTGAAATATTTGCCCATTCCTCACGTGAAAATTGCTTGAGTTCTGCCAAGTTTGATGGGGATCGTCGATGGACAGCAAGCTTCAAGTTTCGCCACAAATGTTCAATTGGGTTCAAGTCAGGACTTTGACTGGGCCACTCAAGAACATTAATTTTACTATTATTCAGCCATCTCAGGGTGTCTTTAGCTTTGTGCTTCGGATCATTGGCCTGCTGAAATGTGAATCCCCTACCCAGTTTCACATTCATGGCTGACTCGAGCAGGTTTTCATCAAGGATTCTCCTGTACTTTGCACAATACATTGTCCCTTCTATCCAGACAAGTTTGCCAGTCCCTGCTGATGAAAAGCAGCCCCATAACATGATGCTGCCGCCACCATGGTTGACAGTAGGGATGGTGTTGACTGGGTGATGTGCAGTGTCAGGCTTGTGCCAGACTTATCACTTTGAATTTAAACGAAAAAGTTCAATTTTTCTCTCATCTGACCACTAAACTTTTGTCCACATGCCTGCAGTATCATTACGATGCTTTTTCACAAACTCCATACGAGCTTTTAGATGCAACTTTCAGAAATGGCTTCTTTCTTGTAACCTGTCCATCAAGACCAGCATTGTGAAGGCAATGGGATGTTGTTCATTGATGAACACTGACCCCCTTCTCAGGCATAGAGCCTTGCAGATCTTTCAAAGTCATTGTTGGATATGCAATGACATCTCAAACCAGTTTCCTGCTTGCCCGGTTGCTGAGTTTAGATGGGTTACCTGATCTGGATGGTATGATACGTCTTCCACTTCTTAATGATGGATTTCACCGTATTCAAAGGGATAATGAGTGACTTTGAAATCTTCTTATAACCCTCTCCTGAACGGTGCTTCTCCACCCCTTTATGTCTGACTTCTTTGGAAAGCTCCTTGGTCTTCATGTTTGCCTTGTTGTTTGACCAAGTGAGTTTCACCTTAAAGCTACTTAGATAAGTGGAGCTTAATTTTTAAGTGAAACCACTGATTATATCCAGGTGAAAGCTATTACACTTATTTTGGAACCTTTCAAACAAATAATTTGCTCCTGAAGTGATTTCGGGTTAATTAGGTAAAGGGGTTGAATATGTATTTGCAACTAAGAATCATATGATTTTCTCTGTTAATCAAACTTATTCACATTTTATCTGAATTTTAAACTTTATCACTTTGGAGTAGTTTGTGAAAAAACAAACAAACAGCCAGCACCACAAGTCTCTGTTCCCCGCTGTTTTGTCCTCCCCTCTCCCGTCCCTCTTGTCTCCTGCCCCCCCCCCCCCCCCCCACCCCTTGTTGTGCATTGTGTGTTCGCTCTCATATGAGCCTCGACAATGTGTACCAAAAAAAATAAAAAAACAACAACTTGATATATTAAATTTGACTTGAAAGCATCATGAAATAAGCTCAGGTGGCATCAAAATGTGAAACCATTGGAGGGGGTGAATACTTTTGAAGTACTGTATTATGTTGGGGAAGGAATAAAATTAGAAAAATGGAAGTGAGAAAAAGAAAAATGCAGGTGGGAGAATGTAGAAGGAATGAGAAAGGCTGTGGGGGTGGAGAAGGATGTTCGGAGAAGATTTGGGGAAAAAGAGGAATTTGTAGTAGGTAGATGAATTTCGGAGCTGGCAGGATGGTCTGGAGGTAAGTGCACTTGCCTACAAGCTGTATAGCATAGGTTTGAATCCCGACCCGGCTATAAACTGTCATCCCGGTGTTTCGCAGGTAGGGTAATTCATCAGTGTGGGTGCCCCGAGCCCCGTCCCTCAGATGGATGTTAAACTGGCATTAGTTGTTGGACGTTAAAGATACCACGGTGTCTTTCACAAAAAGTAGGTGAGCTATTGCCAGCACCATGAACAAATCAAATTCCTATCCTCGCCTTAAATCAGACGTCAGGCCTGGCCAGCTGGTTCGTGAAAGACATGGGCCAAGCTTCCCCCAGCCAGCCCCACAAGAACGTTGGAATAATTATGGCTGTTAAAGAAGATGAATGAGTAAATTTATTTATCGCTTTTCTTTGTTGTATTCATGTTCATCCCTGCCCAAGAGTTAACATTCGTCCAAGTTGCTGGATTCATGTTCATCTCTACCATTGCGCTGTTCTCACTCTGGTTTTAACAGATCGCATATATTAGATTTGGTGTTCATAGTGATGTGCAATTTACAAAGTAGTCAATAAATTTTTATAAAGTAGCAAGTCGTAAATACCAAAATGCGCCACCCACGTAACAACCATATCATTCTCTCAGAGTCCAGGAGAATGCCTTTAGCATGAAAAAGATCTTAAATAAGACACATGGATGTTAAACAAGCGAGCACAAAACCTTCATTCCTTGCTCGACCTTCTCACCTCTGCTCTCTGTCGGGCTTTGAGCTCCTGGGTGGCGGTCCTCTGCCTCTGCTTGTCGACTTTACCACCGCTCTCTTTCGATTGTTTCAGTTTTTCCTTATTATTTCCCAATTCTTTAGCTCGGGTGGGGGTCTGACACAAGAAACAAGGGAAACCATCCAATGCACCATTTGATTTTGATATCTTGCATTCGATTACTGTACATTGACCTTGTATCAACCATTTTATTTCTCCAATGAGGGGCAATCCATAACATGAGATAGAAAGCACAGTCGTTTGTTTTTCTTTCTACGCACATTTCACAACCAACCTCATCCTCCCGTATCCGAATGCCCAATACATCCCTTCTCAGGAGAGCTCGAAACCATTTTCCTCTATGTTTCCACCTTGCCTTCCATACTCCCACACTCCTGTGCATATCTCAATAATTAATTCATATAATTCATGTTCTTGAGGCCAAGTAAATGAAAAATTAATATTACATGAATTGACCATTCCGCTCCTCTCTCGCCCTCTTTAATCTTCCACCACTCACTCCCTGTGAGACAATGTAACAAGTTAATGATATTATTGTCTTCTTGGTAGCCTGTCCACCCATGCAGGGGGAGATGGGGGTTTTTCAATCGCACTTATGTGTTTGGGATTACGCACGCTGGGATTACGGGTTTCCTGGGTCAAAACTAAGATCCAGGCTTTCAATGACATCTTGGATGCCGCTGTCCTGTCTGTGCCTGTTGGTGGTGAGGATGTTGAGGTCATGGAGAGATTCACTTACGGCCTAAGTCACATTTGCTCTACGGCGAGGATACGGCGGGCCGTTACGCCCTCTAATTGACAGAAACGTGCGGCGGCCGCAGAGTTTCTGCGGTGGCCTCAGGGTGGCCCTACGCCATTTGGCTATCTCTTACAGGCCGTAGGGGTCGCCGTGGAATTATAACGCGGAGTTATAACTTTTTCATTTCTACATTCGCTCTGTAGCAATTCGACAAGCCGGAAAAAAAAAACTGTAATAAAAAATAAATAAAGTGAACCCACTCGTTACCGTCCGTCTGGCCACATGTTCGCCTTTGGCCCCCCTGCGGTCGCCTTGCGGGCACTTGAGGCTACCTTGCATCTCCTTGAAAATTCTATGGCCGCCGCAGGGCCCCCTAAGGTCACCGTGCGACATCAAATCAAAGACCGTACGGCAACCCCACGTTTTCGGTCTCCGCATTTTTTAAACGCCGTGCGGCTCCCCGAAAAATAAAAACATATGTGACTGCTACATTGTGTGACACACGTGGAATTACTGCGCGGCCGCCCATAATTGCTAGTGGCCGTAGATTTTGTAGACCCCACGGCCGCCGTGGCAAATGTGACTTAGGCCTACCATGGCAGTGATATTCATGTCTCTGCCAGCTGTGAGCCAGAGGTCAATCGACGTCTGGGTCGGGCCTGGGGAGTCATGGATTCACTGGTAATGTGTATGGTGCTGCCGTACCTGTGTGTGAGACGGAAGTCCGAGTTCAGGTCCTTGTGCTTCCAGTCTTGCTCTATGGATCTGAGACTTGGACTCTGACCAAGGATCTGAGACGGAGACTTAATTCTTTGGTACCAGTCTCTTCGGAGAATCCTTGGCTATCGCTGGTCGACTTTGTGTCCAACGAGCGGTTGCTGAGAGACTCAAATGAGATTTGTTACCTGCAAAGTCCCTGAGCGTCAGCTGCGGCTGTATGGACATGTGGCTCGTTTTCCTGACGCTGATCCTGCTCACCAGATTCTCTCAGCGAAGAGAGTCTCGGTGAGTGGAGGAGTCAATGGGCCGACCACGTGGCCTCGTGGTTGCCGCAGGTTGATCGGCATCTCAAGGAGATTGGGATGGGCCAGGAATCTGCCTGGGGGATGGCCAGACGGAGGCCATTAGAGTACCGGCGGAAAGTGGACGCAGCGACGTGCTGCTCTGGCGCATGTCCCATACCTGACCTGACTTATGCGTTGCGTGTGTGTGCGTGCTGCTTGCGTCGTCCATCTGTCCGTCTGGAGATTCCAGGGCATAAACTACCATTTGAGCTTTTGTCATGAAATCTTAAACAAGCATTTATTATGAGAATATTAAGAACACAAATTAATAAACCCAGCTTTTATTTCTATTTTTTTGTTAACCTGCTGCTTTCGTCAACTTCAGTCCGAGTACAAAGCAGACGCAGACGGGCCTTGTATTTTGAGATTCTCTCGAGTTTACCCTTGGAATCCCACGGGTCATTGCCCATTGGTGACAATTCGTTTTTACCTCACCTGGACTTTAGCCAGGTGAGCGAATGTGATCAGTGTTTGTAGGTGAGTGAGTGAGTGAGTGAGTGAGTGAGTGAATCGTCAGTCAGTCAGTCAGTCAGTGAGTCCGTAAACACTTCAATCATCATCGCTTGAACCAAACACATGATTTTGATGAAACTTGGCCACAAGCTTCGTACCTGATGCCTTACGAAGGTGTTTCGACCGCATCGAAATCTGCGCTCATTAAGGGGGGGTCACATCCGGATCCGTTAGCGTGGGTGAAGCGCGCCCCGGGCCGGGATCGCCTGCGATTATTGGTTCGCGGGCGCCAGCAGTGACCACTATTTTCGTTGTGTCTGTGCGTTTGTCTGTCTGTCTGTGACTCTCTCCAGAGCATAGCTCCGTGATGTTTGATGCGATCTTGATGAAACTTGGACCCAAGCTAGATATCATGGTCGGGTTGTGTGTTTTTGTATGAGGGGCGTCCCACGCCCCTTGTGGGTGGAGCCACGTCCACTTGAACTTTTTATTTATTTATTTATTATTTATTTAATTATTATTATTATTATTATTTTTTTTATTTTTTTTTACCCACCGAGTTGTAAGGACATTTCACCCCCTTTCTGAGCTCTCCCTTCCCCACTACCAGTTTTCCCTACTCTTCCAAACTCCCCGCACTCACTTCTCTTCAAATTAAAACGCCGATCCCTCACCTTTTCCTTAATAACAGCAAGAAGACACCTGCAAGGTAATTAATTTCAAAATGAATCAAATCAACCGCAAAGCTTCCAAAACCGGGACGATAACAACAAGCGTCAAAAAAAATCCTTCCCTACCTTTTCCTCATTCATTCTCGTGGAGAATACAGATCTTCCAGGTTGTGAGGCCGATGCAAAACGACGTGACTCAACCAGGTTGAGCAAGGACGGGTTGAAAGGAACAATCGTGCGCGGAGGAGTGGAACCCAACCGGCGGAAGTGACGTCGGCAACGACGGCTTCCCATGATCCTTCGCGCGATCCGCTCCTGCTCCTTCCCGTCATCGCCCCCATAATTCCGCGCGCGATCCCCGTCATACTCTTCCCGGCATGCCGTGCGCGTCCACGCGCTCAAAGCACAACTAGAGACCCGGCTGTTTGAAAACTTGAGGTAATTTTGCGCGTAATCTCCTTGAGCGAGGTCGTCATGCGGCCGCTGACTGAAGAGGAGACCAAGGTGGTGTTCGAGAAGATCTCGAAATAGTGAGTGCCTTCGTTAGGGTTCGAAACGTGTTTGGATTTGAAAACGAGACGTTTTTCACAAACAATCTTTGTGTTTTATAACTCTCTTGTTTTTGTCCCACAGTATCGGAGGGAATATCAAATTACTGGTGGATCGTCCGGATGGCAACTATTGTTTTCGGCTGCATCGTGAAAGGGTTTATTACATGAGGTATTGTGTCGGTAACGTGGGGACGGATCACCGTCTCGAACCCTCGAACGAAACCTCAATTTAAAACCCGTGAAGTAAAATAATAAGAAATTACTCAACGTGGACCATAATCGACGCCATTTTTGATCCAAATCTTTGGCTTTGGTTGTCCGACAGGACGGTGCATTCACCTTGGAGGAGCTCTCTCTCTCTCTGGTCTGCACTGGGTTCGATTCCCAATCCTCCTACTATAAAACTGAGGAACTGATGCTCCGCGAGCAGGGCCTTGCATCACCAAGTGTACCGTCCCTCAGATGGGCATTAAGCCGGCTGTTCAGTCTGGCAGCATCAGTTGGTGGACGTTGTAGAGATCCCACGGTATCCAGGTTCGGGAAGAGTAGGCGAGCTATCGTCGGCACTCGGCACCGTGGCCAAGTTGTAAATAATTCCTGCCGTAACGTTGGTCGAACGTCAGGCCTGGCCAGCCGGTTCGTGAAAGACTTGGACGTAAAGCTTGGAGGGATTTTTAGCCGCGTCTCGCGTAGCGAACGTGGCCCTAAAAGAGCTTCCCCTCTTTCTCCCTCTTTCTCTTTCTCCTTCTCCTCCTCTCGACTCTTTTATATACAGGATCCGAATCTCCTTAAATACTAAACACCTGTACACATCCTCGCATTGAGGGTGCCTTTTGAGAGCGTCTATCACGAACTTTTAAACATATTCGGACATTTGCTATAAAGTTTCGAAAAGTTCACGTTACTATTTAAAGATTATTCCATTTAATGTGTTGTAATTTCGTAAATACACGATTTTCTCGTCATGAACAGGAGCCTCCATGACGGGTCTCGCTATTGGCTCCATCAAGGCACGTGACGAAATATCGGAAGTTGTTGTTGTTATTGCCTTTAGGACGCGGCTCTTGGACACATTTGCCCTTGTTATTTAACGTCCACTAGCTCATGCCAGCAGATGGGACGTCCAGGTCAACGTCCGTCCGAGAGGGACGGCACACGCATTGATGAATCGCTTTGCCTGCGAAACACCAGGATGACAGTTTATGGGTGTGTCAGGACTCGAACCCAGGCTGGATGACTGAGAGACGAGTGTGTGTACCTCTAGGCTGTCCTTGCCTTTATTTGGATTCTCACAATGAAAATAAACAAATAAATAACTAAGTTCCTTGAAGAATTTTTGGAGGGATGATGATGTGAACCGAGCTTTCAAAACTCTTCTTGGCCCCGAACGGCGTGCAGTGAGAAGCTGCTGAAACTTGCAAGCTGCGTGGCCCGTGAGAGCCTGCTTGGATCGGGGACGTGCTTCGGGAAGTTCACCAAATCGCAAAAATTTCGTCTACAGATTACCGCCCTGGACTTCCTCGCTCCGTACGCCAAGGTTCGTTCATCTCCACCCGGGCACAGACGCACTTTCTTTGGGAAAGTTTGTTTTCCTCCACGTGTGTTCCTTGGCCATTGATTCCATATTATTTCCAAACATATGCTCATCCTTTGTTGCACGAAACATATCCACAGGTAGGGGTACGGCAATTGAAGCAAGTTGCTGCAGGTAAAAGTTTCTAGACTGTGGCCATGCCGCCCCCTCCCGACCCTCATACGTTTTCACATTCCTGTTGCCATTGTCCCATGTTTGATAGATGCAGGACATGATGTCATACTGTTCTGAGTACAATAATCATCTTGGATCATTTTGATATCGAGGTGAGTTGTGTGACCTGTTTAGTAGTACTTTTTACAACAGTAGCTTGTAACTTAGGAATGGCCATTTGAACCTTGTGCAGCTCATGTGCACAGTCTGCTTGACTTTGCTCTCCAATTCTTTTTGACTGCTGTTTATATATTCATGGAGTTTTAAATACTTTTTTCTTTTTTCTTTTTCCTACTTGTTTGTTTTTTGTTTTTTCCTTTATTCTGTGTTTTCCGTACTGAGTAGAGTCTGTTTTTCTTCTGTTATCTTTCTGTTTTCTTTCCTTGTTAACTGCGGATTACTCTGTTTTGTGCTTTTTTTTTGTAGTCTCTTACACTGTCTTTTTGCCACCAACGGTATGTCTCGTTCCAATTTTGTTTTTGACATCTTGTTTATAGTTGTTTTTTCCCTCGTGTCAGGAGATCTGTTATCATTCTTTGGGGATTTTGCTCTAATGCTTCTGTTCGCTTGTTTCTTCTC